>JZSA01003282.1:0-202608 GCA_000956155.1 Cotesia vestalis
AAAAAAAAAAAAAAAAAAAAAAAGATAAATCTATAAACAGTGGGTGTATCAAGTGATTAATCGGGTGAATCAGCATAAAGCACATAAAGGCATAAAGGAGTCTTTGTACATCATCACTCCGGTGATTCTACATAATCAAAATAGTTTTGCCGGCGTTGTTATTGTTATTGTTATGAATCGATCTATAAACCTCGAAACAAACGAAGCTCACTATAAATTGTAACGAGTGGAAGGGAACGGGAGGTGGGAGGAGGTTGGTGCTCGTGCGTAATCGATTGTCCCGGGAAATCAGAGCGATCTAGATCATGACGGAGTGGACTAAGCCCCCTGGGTATCGGAAACTATTATTATAGACAAACTATTGACTATCGACTGTGCGTATTGACCAGCAGGACTCTCTGATCCCATGATATCAGAGTGTATGTTCTGCATAATAGTTTCTGGCCGCAGCTCCGATAACAAACTCATGTCCAACGGTCCAACGGTCCTACGGACAGTCGCGAAAATATTCCGTGGTCCGTCGCCGCGATAACGTACCCGCAATGCGGTACACCCGTGCCTCCGAAATGTTCCCGTGCCGACGACGCTTCCGCACAAAGTTGACCCCTCTGTCTATTCTCTGCACTACCCTTAAGTTACACATACACAGTCGAGCTTAAGTCAGTCTTTGTGTCTGGATCTTGGAGCCAGGACAGCATGGGGAGAAAAGCCTCAAGAATAACGGGAATGGGTGTCTACACCAGCGTCTGGGCTGCTTTATCGTTCATTCGCCTCGACTAATGCCACTGCTAGTTTTCACTGTTTGCAGTCTGGCCCTGCTATCATTATCATTATCATTATAAGACGCAATATAACCAACAAACCGGTTCATTTTTCTCGTAAACGATAAATTCAATTTTACGGAATTCCCGAGAATTTTTATCACGCGTGCATGTTCTAGTCACTTACAGACTCGGCAAAGTAACGACCCGTCATATTACTTTGGAAAAATAGAAAAAATAACTGATTCAAGAACCGTCCTCGGTCTGAATATTCAATTTTCCTATCACGGGTTGCGCCGTTAAATGAAAATTTATTATACCTGGCTGTTAAATATTGCTCATATACACCGAGGACATTTAATGTTTGTAATTATTATTTTTTTTTTTTTATAGTTACTATCTGAGAATGTTATCGAATAATATTTTATTATGATTACTGTCATAATAACAGACGGCAATATTTTTTTTAGTATTAATTATTCACAAGTGAAATTTTTTTTCAATTATCAACCCCAGTATTTCAATTTAGAATTTAAACAAATTGTGAAGTTTATTTAAAAACTAATTTGAGGTATAAAAAAGACATTGATCATTTTAAAATTACTTAAAATTTTTTTGGATTGTAAAAATGAATGCAATATTAAGTCATTGTAGATTTTATGCAATTTTAGATCTAAGAAAATAAAAATTAAAGCTTATTTTAAGAGCTTTTAAATGTAATTTATGAAAATTCGATAAATTATCGCATTCAAAAATTATTTAGTCCAAAAAATAAGACCTGGATTAAAAAGTGATTAAATTTTTAATAATTAAATTATTTTTTTCAATAATATTCCGAGATAATAATTATTAAAAAAATGATAATAATAAAAAGAAATTTTCCCATTTATTCATAAAGAATCAATATCGTAAATGGCGCTCCGTTTTCGCGACTCATCATTGGAGCATCAGTAATCCATAATTTATCTAAAAATAATCTGTCCTTTGAAAAGAACCGTATCATTGAATGCCAGCGTTTAAATATCAAATAGCGGTCTTATAGTTGGATGAAATATCTTTGAGCATTAATACTCGATGGAAGTTTGTAGCACTGACCCTCTTGGCTCTCATGAGAGACGAGAGTGCACTCGCGTCTCGAGTTTCCTCGAGTGGCCTCTGCTTATATATCGTTATTATATCTCTCGTTCTCTGTTTGCTGCTATTGCTGTCGCTGTCGCAGTTTTGGCTTGTACGTCTAAGAACTGGGAGGATAATCCTCGACGCTTCCTTTGCCAGAGAGTCCTAAAATACCCCGGTAATGAATGTCATTTTGAGGAAATCGCCTCGATATTGTTTCCGGTGTTTCGCGTACTAAACCTACCGAGCTTGCTAGCTTTATGTGACATACAGCCTGTCCTCTCGCTTCTCTTTCAGCAAACTCTTCATATACATCATACACTCTCGGGCTCGCTCCTACAAATCCCATTAAATCTCTTCGTAAAATAATAGGAACTTGACAACTTTGCTTTCCAGGTAAACTTTGCTCCTAACTCCTGCAATCCCAACCTCATCATTGTAATTATTATTATTATAATCGTAGTGATAAGTAATTTTGATGTTAATTTTGTACATACGAGTCTGTTGTGCAATATTTACCAAGAGATTAACGTATGAGTATTATTTTTAAAATATTTATGTTTGTTTGCTCAAAAAGATTATTAATTAGTTTTAAAATGTTAATATTACAAGTGCGCACTCATTTTACAGAAAATAAATGCGGAATTTCAGTACATAAATCTGGTTTATACTCATTAAAATTCATAGTTTATCGAGTTACATAAAGTATTAATATTTATATTAATATTTTTGAGATAAAAAAATTTTATTTTTATTTTTTTTCCATAAAAAATTAAAATTAACAGAAATTAAAAATTTATTAATTCAAAAAAATTATTTTAATTTTTACAAGAAATTTTTTTGATTGATTTAAAATTAATTTTTCTTTTTAAAAATTATTTTTTTGTTCAAAATTTTTTCTTTCGATTAAAATTAATTTTTTTATCATAAATATCATAATAAATAAAAACTCGGGTATTTAAAAATCAATAATTTGTTTACAAATTTTGACAAAACTAATTTGCAATTTAATATTTAATTATTATTGTTAAAAAAAGACAACGATTAATATTTTGATAAAAAAAAATTGAAACAATATATTGAAAGCTTTAAAATGATATAAGTATACATTTCTAGAACAATATAATATTCCAATAATGAAGAATTGTGGTTTTGATTATGATTAACTTATTATAGTATCCTTTTATTGTCGCGGAGTATAGATGGCAGCGAGTACACATTATAGAGTATACACGATACTAATAATTACGGATAATAGGCCGTTGTTGTATTGTATATCAAGTCTCGTATATATTAGCAAACTTTTCCATGTTCCTATGATGTTACCGGCGTTAATTGGACGAGGTATTACGGTGGCGACGTCGATCGATGTAGCCACCTACTTCAGCCCTCCTCCTCCTCCTCCCCTCCCCACCTGCTCCCATCCGCTTTCCCGGGGTACACATTTAATTGCACAAAATAACCACCAGTACCACTATACTACCACCTCTTTCTCCTCTCTAATCCCCACTTTTTTATCCATCCGTCTGAATATCAAGTCGCGATAAAACTTTAATGCTCGACCATAAAGAATTAACCAATAAAATATCTATCTAAATTATAATTTTCCTCCAGCACCTTGCGCTCAAACGCTTTATATCCTATTCTACAAGATAAAAATTTCACTTTTATATTGTATTTCATTTTATTTTATTTATGCTTCAATGTTACTCAACAAGACACGGTTAAATTTACTCCGTAACGGCAACTAACTTGTAATTAAATTACTTAGTTTATTCAAATTTAAATGAACATTTTTATTGCGTAATTTAAAAATTTTTTATCTACAAAGTATTATTATATTATTTTATTATTTATTCATTAATAATCAAATGATTATTTTTCCCATAAGTTTTTTTAAATGGTTTTATTTTTAATCAATACTTTTTTTTTAATTGTAATATTTAATCTGCTTTCGTTTTTCAATAATTCATTCTATCAAATAATAAAAAAAATTTTTTTTATCATAAAGCCTGTACTTAAAATGATAATAATAATAAAAATTCGCAGTAAAAAATTAACGATTGGGCTTATACTTATCAATAATAAAAAAATGATTATTCTATCGGAAAGACGTAAGATACAATAAAATTAATCGAAATCTTTTTTTTAGAAAATTTAATTTCTTATAAAAAATTTTTATCATTTTTTTTTTTTAATTTAATGTTCAATCCACAATTCAAATAATCAACCAGCACCCTTGTGACTGCCGTAACTTGCAAACAAAAAATAAATAAAATTTTGCTTTATTAAATAATTACTTTTGTAAAATTGCACTGTAGTTTTTTAATTATTGACGTTTTCAAAGATAATAAACTCATCTCGATCTTACACTCATCGAGAGCTTTCATTTGAGTACCCACATGCATTTTGATATATTTTTCATATATACATATATATAAAATATATAAATATATGAAATATTGATGTGGGTACTCAAATGAAAGGTCTTGATGAGTGTAACATTAGGATGAGCTTATATCTTCAAGAACGTCATTAGTTGACAAGATACAAGGTCATTTTCTTAATATTGTATTTAGAGATCGAGAATTTTTAATTGCAGCCCAAATACTTATCATAATAAATTGACTATTGGTCAAAATGATATGAGACACAAAATGTTTTTTTTTTTTTTTTAATAATGTAGATAATATTGAATAATAATAATAATAATAATAATAATAAATAATTTTTCTTGTAAGGTCCCGGTAGCAGAATATATTTTTAATTAGGCGCAATAGCGATTCAGTGAACGTTATTGAAGTCATTTCCCATTGTCGGTATCGCGTATATAGCCTATCAAGCCAGTACCACTGGAGTGTCTATATATATTGTAGGCAGAATATATATTTATATATAGATAGATGTAGAGGCAATTGGGTTAACTCACCCGATTAAATTTACGGGCGTTCATTAGCATAATCGCAGTGGCATTATGTGAAAATCGAGGGCAATCGGACATGGAATATCGCGCGCGGGTGCCGTCGATTAGTCCTGTAGACTGTAGAAACGCCGCAAATACTCAAAGTCATTTGTTTCCCGTCCCCGATATACCAATAGCTCCAATAACGATACGATTCACCGGGAGCTCAGTCTCGAGTGGCATTGCCGCTAAACATTCAACTCTACTCCACTCTGTTCCTGTGTTCTGTCCAGTAATGCAGTCACAGTCATACTGTTCCTCATATAATACAGAAAGTCTATCAATACGGCATCTATCAACGCTCTCTGTCTGGGAATCGAATTACAGCGGGATGTAAAGAGGCATTGTCGATGTTATATGATAACATCTGAAATTCTATTACAATGTCTGCTGAGATAGACATGCATACTCAAAGCCGTATGATATTCGTAATTATGTAATTGGTGTATTTGCGGTAGATATTAATGAACGGCGACATCCTCTCTGCAACCGTACGCCCTTCGTTCGGACTAATTATAACCGAGATCACTAATTACACGAGGATGAGAATGAGGACGAGGTGTCGGTATAACCTATGCATGTTTGATAATACAAATTACTGACGAGAGTTAGCATTAAGGATCCACTGATACCACCATCTCTTGCTTGTCTAATGTCGGATTCTGATATTCCGAAAATTGCAGTCTCCGATTCAAGCTGTCGCTTCCTGGCATTCCTCATTGCCTCTCCACCTACCCTATCTTTGCCTTTAAATTATATTGTTAACTGCCTCGGCTCTGATCCACAAGTTAACTCACCGTGCATCGGTATTATTACCCGTCTTAACACAGCTTTTACCTTTATTATTCATTATTATTTTATCCGATATCGGAGTTTTAATTCGATTTATTCCAGTGAAGACGCTATTTTTGGGCTCTATTTAATATTTAAAAAGCTTCTAATCAATTCTTTAATTTTGTAAATTTATACACTGTTTATCTCTAGAAATAGGCTTCTATTTTTTTTTTTTTTTTTTTTTTTTTTTTTTATTTATTCAGTCAAAACTCGATACGGCAATCCAAAACATTAATAATAAATCATTTCAATAAAAAAAAAATTGATTTAAAGTAAGAAAATAATAACTTACGCTTGATAAATGAATAATAAATTTATCCAACATTGTAACTCTATTTTTATTACAATAAAAAAGCTCGAAGAAATCGATTATTCATCTATCAATAGTATCACTGTAATAAAAAAGAGTTCCGCGAATAATTTAAAAAAAAAAAGTTTGTATTGACAAAGGAACTAAAATAAGGCGGTATAACTTGTTGAAAACATATGGGAGTTGAATATACGAAAATAAAAATACAGAAAAAAAAAAAATAAATAAAAAGTAAAACGGAATTGAATTTAAAAATATAAAGTCTATTTGACACTGCAGTTGTCGGAGTGAATGTTGGTATAATAAAAGAAAAGTTTTATCGATTTTTGTGCGGAACTTTTTCCTCTACTCCTCCGTCTCTTTAACAATATATAAATTCTCCCTCCTAGCTTCTACTTCTTCCCTGCCTTCAAATAACATTTTGATAAAAAGTTCTCAAATTAAAATCTAAATAAAAGTAAAAAAGCAAAACCAGTTATCTCCGTTATCTTGGACCGGTATCTTCCGGCGGTAAACAAAAACCCGCGAGTAATTTTCCAAATTGTATTAAACTTTTTCGCTTAACAACTAATAATGAAAACGTTTAGTTATGACCAGCCTTGACTAGCTTGGATAGTGCCAACGGTATAATAACCAGCGTGCTTAGTTTTCTTCTGGCCGTTTCTGTTTTGATGAGCGTGTAAAAGCATGTCAACCTCGTCATCATCGTCGTCGTTGTAATGATCCCGCTATCTATAGTCTATAGTGTATAGTATATAACTTTACTCCGAGATAATGCGATCGTTCGATATTAAATTTCCTCGTCTGTATTTTGATCCATCACTCGGCTCGTTTCTTCCCTCCTCTCTTCTGTCCGTCCAATCAAATTCCTAAAGCTCAATTATTATCGTTTTCCGATATGTTCAATACTACCCAATTATTTTTAACTTTTTCATTATCTTATTATTTAATTAAATATATATTATATCATCGTATGCGTCGTTTATTTCGTGATAGACTCGTTATTTTACAGTATTTATTACCGAAATTAATTTATCCACTGATGACCGGAATAGTAATTAAATAAAATTAACATTCCATGGTTATATTAATGAAAATAATGATAATTATTATTGTATATTTATTAAATATTAAATGAAATTAAAGGTGTAAATAATACAATAATATTTCGGTTAAATATTAGGAGTCATTAAATTTTTTTAATTAAATTTTTTTATAAAAAATTAATAATTAATTTTTAAATAAAAAATATATTTTATAATTATTTAGTTAAATTTTTAATTGAAAATAAATACAATAAATTATTAAATTAAAATTTTTTATAAAAAATTAATATATTAATTCATTAATAATTAATTTTTTAATAAAAAATGTATTTAATAATTATTAAATTGAATTTTTTTATAAAAAATTAATATATTTATTCATTAATAATTATTAAGTTAAATTTTTAATCGAAAATTAAAACAATAAATTATTAAATTTAATTGTTTAATAAAAAATAATATTTGAACTTACTAAATATAATTTTCTAATAAATAATATTTTCATTAAAAATTTCAATTAAATTTAATGAGTTAATATATAATGTTTCTATTATAAATTTCAAAACTCTGAATAGAACGTGCGTGTACTACGGACATTACTTATAATAGCCCAGCGGTAATTATAATTGCAAGTACACATGATCCATGCACAAATTACATTCAATTTGTGTATCAATAATGTTTTAAGTGAATCGAGTGGCCCATAAATAAATAAAATATCCGTGTTTCGTGACAATCGGTGGTCCATTAAATTTCACCGGATTGAATTTACTTATACTACATAAGATAAAACAGTAATCTTGCGTGTTAAAAATAATATATATATCATAATACACATAATAGGGAAAGATATAAAGGGAAAAAGTCGGTTGAATGAAGTTGTGAGTTTTCTCGAGGGAGACTGCCGTGTCCGTGACCCAGTTTCATTCTCTACAAATTGTCAATGTTCAACAGTTTTCAAATTCACTTTATATTTATATTATATATATTAATAATAAGTAATAAAAAAAAAAATTTTAAGTAAGCGAGCGATAAGCAGCGATATTAAACAAAAGTAAAAATTTTTAATCCATCGATACTTGACGAGCAAACGTTGTATAACTGAATGCAGCCTCGGAACCGATGGGCAAATATTTGCACCGAGTATTAAATAATATCGACGGGTTGAGTGCTTGCAAAAAATTCCAAACAGCTTTTTTTTAATAAAATTAAATAAGGACCGTTTGATTACATTTTTAACGATTGACTAAACTAAGAGATTGTTTATTATTTTTTAATTTATTTTATTGAAAAAAATTTTCTCTTTTTTTTTTTTATTTTTAAGTCACAATTTTAAAAATTAAAAACTGAATATAAAATAACATAGAAAATTAATTTTTTGTCTAAACAATACGAGATACAATAAAATTGATAAGGATCATTATTATAGAAAATTAAATTTTTTATAAAAATGTACTCATCATTTTTTCATATTTTATATATTTAACCCGTAATTTAAATTTCAAATAAAATTGATGTTAATTGCTTAGATAAATTATTATTAAAAATTAATTATTGTGGCTCAATGACGCAAGATACGATAAAATTGACAAAGAATATTTTGTAGGAAATTAAATTTTCTATAAAAAAGTACTCATATTATTTTTCCGTATCTTCAATATTTAACCCGCAATTTAATTTTCAAATGAAAAACTCATATCTTAATTGATATTAAAGAAGAATTGGATCTTGAAAGCAAATATTAATGAAAACAGTAATAGCAAATAAAACAAAATGATAATAATGAAAAAAAAAAAAAATAATTGATCTGGGAATAATCCTTGAAGAGTATAGGGGGTTATATTTAGTCTTAAACTTCTCTGTGGCGTATCTCATCTACACACCTAGCAGTGTGTGAATTATTTTTCTCTGTCCACGTATCGAGAGGGTTGTTGTGTGTAGTTGAATATACACGTCTGATCGCAGAGACAGTCTGATCACTTGGAGGGAGCTCGAGAGAGAGAGAGAGCGATAAAAATGCCGGGAGAAAAAAAGAGAGGAGCATAATAAAGTAGAAGCGGTCCTCGGGGTTGTATAGGATATAAAATATAGGATATAGAATGTATAGAATGTCGGCGGTCCCGCGCAGCTTCAGAACGCCGACTCTGAACGAAACGCAGCCGACTTGGGTGGTGGAAGGCGCCGCGACGCTGGTTGGTTCATGCCGCGGAAAGACGGAGATACCCGACGGGCTCGCTAATGGATTCACTGGGAGGACGAGGACAGACGGGTTCATGTGTGCCAGCTTACTAGGAGTGGGGCGAAGTAGGGGAGACGCTTCAATTCTATTTATAGAACCGAGGACCTATACATAGCTTGTAAGAGAAGTATGCACAGACTCTCTCTCCACTCTCCACTCTCCACTCTCTACTCTCGACTCGGCAGCACTCGTATCTATCGCGGGTGCTTTTCCTCTTTCATCCCTTTTTGGGAACCCCGAGAATGACAGGGACGGAGAGTTACCACTGCAAGAAAGGGAGGGTTCAATGAAACCAGGCCACCATCCCTCTCAAACCGGCATTCAACCGGCTCTCTTACTCTTTTACTCTCTTACTCACTTATGAATAATCTCACTCTTTTATATTTAAATCATATTTATATTTAGCTTTTTTTCATTTATAATTTTCAACAAGTCACCCCCAAATGTTTTACTTCGAAATTATTATTATTTATTTATATCTTAAATTATCTATATTATTAAGAAGATAGTAAACATTTTGTGTCCAAGATAGTCCTTTGATAAAATCAGTTTTTTTAGTAAAATTAAGTGTAATCGCCAAGGCCTTGAATTTGTGCTTTTACAAGGTTTCTTATGATAATCACCGATAGTCAATTTATGATGATTAAGAAATTACCTTGTATCTTGAGAACTATCAACATTTTTAAAGATGTAAGCTCATCCTGATGTTACACTCATCGAGACCTTTCATTTGAGTACCCACATCAATTTTTTATATATTTATATATATTATATATATGAATATATGAAAAATATATAAAAATGCATGTGGGTACTCAAATGAAAGCTATTGATGAGTGTAACATCAAAATGTGCTTACATCTTAAAAAATGTCAATAGTTAAGAACGTACAGAGCAATTTAACAAAAATCATAATTTAATAAGCAAAATTTTATTAAAACCTCATTTCTTTCATTTGAAATTATTATTGAAAATTTAACAACATTTTCTATTCTGAAGAATTTGTTATTATTATTTTTAGTATTTAACAAATTATCGGATATATTTTAAACGTTACACCTAAAACTTAGCAGTTAAAAAATTGTTCAGTTTTTTTTTAATTTTATTACTTATTATTCTTCATTCACTCGCGTAATTAATCGTTAATTACAGTAATAACGAGCCAATGCGATGATTTAATTATAATTAATACCGGTCGGTGTATTTTTAGTCAAATGAAAGCTTAACGTTATAAACGAACCTCGAATAATAATTCCGTAAAATTGAAGGTTCTGATGAAAAAACGATTTTGGTTCCTATTCATTGAAATAAAATAAAATAGGTAATACATATATGGAGAAAAAAAAAGTGAGTGCATTGTGTCCTGTCGCAGTGGTACTTTGTGACGTAAATGCCACGTCAAAAAGAGTCTCTGATGAAAGCCGTGCGGATCAAATGCGCAATTCGCGAGTTCAGTAGTATAGAACATTGGTATGTATAACCGAGCGAGGCAAGTGCTACTACGCGATTCGGACGGTTTCGGGTCGCTAAGACCACTTGCGCATTTCAAGTCCGACGGACCAAACGCCACGCCAACAACAAAATAACTACCCAAGTGAAAAAGAGAAAAATTTATTTAAGAGTGAAGGAAAATTTTATACACGGTGTAATATAAAAATTTTTTTAAATAATTCTCTATCATAAAAACTTTATTTATTTCTGCCTCCTCTCTTTGTTTCAATGCTCGGCAATTTTTATATTTTTTTGTATAAAAATTCTCTTGCATGAAAATACGCTTGGCATTCCCTTTGTTCGCTATTAAATTTGCGTAATAAATTAATAATAATTTTCCTTTGTAAAAAAATATTTGTTTTGTAGTTTAGCTTCCTCTGATGCAATAATTACCAAATATTTTGTTAATATACAAGAGTTAATTAGAGCCATAATTTAATTTAGCTACATGAGCGCCTGAGGAGTGAATTTGTGGACTTGTAACTTTATTTTAAAAATATCCTAGAGCTAATATAAGAAAATTTTAAATCAATTAAATAATTCATTGGAAACAAAGTTATTTTTAGCTTTTAATTAAAAGACAATATTTTATTAAATTACTAATTAACAAAGTTTTTTATATGTCTTTCTTTTTTTTTTTTTTTCCTAGATAATTATAAACACTTTAAACTCGTTAAATAAAGTATTGATTGGTAAAAATGCCCGATAATATTCCGTTTGAAGGATTTCATTTGCAAAGAGAATTTATATTAACTGAATGTCAGTAATGGGATTCGATTTTTTATATTAATTATGCTAATTAAACTAATTGGAATTTTTTAGAGACAAAAAATGGTACAATAATAAAAATTAAATAGTAGTAAAAGCGCAAAACATAAAAATTTATCAATATTAATTATTAATATTGTGTCTAAACGATAAAATTAATTCTTGTCATTTTTTTTTATATTTAAAGTTCAAATTATTTTTTAATAATTAAAAATTTCAAATAGGAAAAATAATAAAAATAGAAATGATGTAAAGAAAATTCTGATAGATGAAAAAACGAGAAAGATAGAGCCGAGACGAGTAATACTCGATAATCACTATTTTATGTACGTCATCATCGGCGGTATCAACTAAACAGCGGCTACATACAACACTACATCGATATCAAACTCCGACACGCATTTAATCTCACCTAGTAGTATGAGTACCTATAGAGTAATATGCGGGACAATCGGCAATATTCCTTCCCTTTCTCTTCTACCCTCGGGTCAACTTTCGAGTGTACTAAAAATAGAACTATTTATCGGTGACATCATATCAGTGTACGGTATCATATAAATAAATATTTGCTGAGAGCATTAGCTGCATAAGTTACAAAATAATAAATAAAACTACACTGAGAAAAAAAATTTCGTCAAGAATTTTTTAAAGTGAAGAATTTTATTTATTAAATTTTCTATGAAAGAATATTAATATTTTTTGCCATTTAAAAAAAAAAAAAAAAAATTCTTTTTGTAGAAAATTAAATTTGAAAATTTTTCAAGAATTTATTTTCTTAATAAAAATATTTTTTTTTTCTATAACTGTATTTTTAAATAAAATATAAAACAAAAGCTAAAAAGGACGATCGAAGTTTGGTCTAATTTAAGTTATATTTTTAATCAAGCAACATCAAATTTTAAATTATCTCGAAAATTTCATTTTAATAATTGAACAGCAATTTACCCAAATGAGTTTATACTGATTTTAATTTATTATTATTCCATTAATTCATTAAAAACTTGCAGGGAAATCTAGTTACATAAATTTTAAATTAGCTAATTGCAAAAGTACATAATAACAAAATTTCAGGAATTTTTAATTCAAATTTAAGTTTTAATTTCAAAGTAATAATATAATTTTAATTTTGATTTAAATTTAGTGGAAAAAAAGTAACTCAAAAATTATTTTTATGAAGAGTCAAAATCAATAAAAGCAATCTATAATAATAATAATAATATATTATTAAATTTTATTTGTGAAAGGAAAAATAAATCAATCCTATTGTGGTTCAACATCGTGTTTACTGAAACCAGAATCGCAACATGTTTGTCCCGATAAAAAATTCATTTTAATTTATTTTATATTTACAGAGTAAAACAATGAAACGTTATATTTGTAATAAATAGTATTATTGTTTATGTACCTTGTCATGTGTATGTCCAATATTATATAGTAAAAGGTTTTTACATCAAAAGAGATGATGTACATTAAAAAAAAAAAAAATTGACTTAAATTAATTAAGAGGAAAATTCTTGACATAAAAAATAAATTTGATAATTTTCTTTAGAAGCTTCATTATAATTATTAATAATAAAAATAATAATTGTCAGATGAGCTCGGGAGTGGGCGATATTTAAACTTAACCGGTTAAATTTAAACAGAATCCGTCGATTCTGAACTCCTCTCGGAGATGATGAACTATGAACTTTGTAAGGTCACATAGTTAACCTTTTGTTTTTCTCCCACACTTTTTGCATCTTCGCGCGAGTGCCGTGAAACGCGTGGGACGGATCGATCGCGGATAAAAGTGAAAGGGACACGTAAAGAGAATTTTTTCATCCCCAATGTTCTATCTTCTATCTCGTATCTTGCACCCCCTCTGCCCCCTATTCGTCTTTTGTCTTTTGCCCATCATACATGAAAAATGCTTCTGTTCTATTTTGTGTTTTAGACGCCAGCTTCATTTTTAGTTTTCACCTTTGTTCACTTTTGCGCCATTGTTCACCTCCAAACTCTTATCTTTCCTCTTATCACACAAAAGAACAATAATGCTCGGAAAAATAATTTAAATAATGTATTTCATTTTCCGAAATATCATTTTCATTTTATAGGATTGATCTCTATTCATTTAAATACTAAAAATTAATTAATATTTCGTGGAATTTTCTCTCATAAATATTTAAAGAGAATAATTTAATTAATAGATTCATCGAAAAATGAATAAATAAAAATTTAATTAATCAATAATAAAATTTTTTAAATAATCATAAGCTAAAGTAATTGAAAAATTTATTTATTTATTGCAATAGTTGAATCATACAAAATTGAAAATTAATAACCAATTTGTCGTCAAATTGAAGCTTTTATTTGATTTATTATTAAATCAAAGTAAAATGAAATGAAAAATTTTTTTTTAATTATTGCAATTAAAATCCAGTTTTGTTTACTTTATTAAATAATTTTTGTTAAATTCCACTGTACGTTCTTATTTTTTGACGTTTTTTTAAATATAAGCTCATTTTGATGTTACACTCATCAAGAGCTTTCATTTGAGTACCCACATGCATTTTTATATATTTTTAATATATATAAATATACGAAAAATTGATGTGGGTACTCAAATGAAAGGTCTCGATGAGTGAAACATCGGGATGAGCTTATATTTTTAAAAACAATCCTGTAGACAAAATTATTCTTATTCTTTTAATAATATATTTTAAATATTTTTTCAAAAATTGAACTGTTTACTAATTTAAATGCTAAATATCTCAATTCTGTATTCTTCTTACATCAAACTTCGTTATGTATTATGATAAAAAACAAAGATCGAGCCAAGGAACAATTTGATAACCCGAGCGGGTATAGAAAGTCCAAAGCCAGAAGCGCAAAGGATCAGCAAATTCAGAGATACAATAGTTTCTCTGAGCCAAAATCGAATGATGAATTTTCAAGAATGGAAATTGGCTATGAACTTATGCTCGATGAACAATTCATGTTGATGTATAAGTAAAAGTACGTGTCTCTTGAAGCAAAAACGGGATGAAAACTTTAGAGCATATTCATTCGAAAGATAACAATAACAATAACAAGGTGTATTAGCAGTAGCAGACTCTTGAGAATTCGATCAAGCCGACAGGCATTTATATTCGGAACTAGCGCAGATCGTACTCATATATCACGTATGCATATTTATTTTTGAGCTAAATGAATAATAAATGAGAAAGTGGTTTCTGTTCGGGGTTTATTCCCGACAGCGACTCGGTATTCTTCCCGGCTGCTCATCCTCGAGAGTAACCGTGTAGTATTACATGGAGTAGAGTAGAGTGGAGTACGTCTCGGAGATTAGAATCGATTGAGGAGCCGAGCAGAGGCTGAAGAGGCAGAGGCAGGAGATACGAGGTCGACGTGCTGGAATAGAAGCGGTAAAGGACGAAAAGGAAAAGCCGAGGTGTCGGGCCGCTATAACGCCAGCTTGAGTTAATTCAACAACTTTATAAGAAACTTGACGATTACTCGGGAAAAGTCGTTTAGACTTTCCTACGCGAGTTACACAGTACATTCAGAGGCTCCACAGGGAATAGAGATGACATCCGACCCTATATATTTTATTTTTAATGACAACTTTAGTCCTCTTTGAGTTTTAAATTAATTTCAATATAAAATTCAATTTTCGGAAAAGCCTCGTCCCCTTTTTATTTTTATTCTTCGTTAGCTTTTCCGCCTAGGGTTCGCTTTTCCCGAAAAGTTATTAATGACTGAGAAAAGGAACTGGCAATTGGGGAAAAGACAATAAAAGATTATACCTATAAATGTATAACAGACGTGGGAATAAGTGAGTCACGTCGTGTGAGTTATCTTGGACTTCCACGTGGCCGAGTTGCGGATGACTAACGGCCTTCTATTAGTTCGATTAAAAAAGCTTCCGGTTGCTTCTTTTTCTTAAAATATATAATATCAAATCGGAAAGCTCGACTTTATATTTCTGAGAGTAAACTCCCAACAGTCTGCAGTCTTTACTGTTTTCTTTTTGTACTTTTTTTTACTATATTTTGTAGTTTCCCGGGACGCAGACAAGAAATTATTGTGCCAGCTTCAGGCGTTCGAAAGCCCATTAACGAAATTGCACGCGGACTACGCTCAAGAATAAAAGTTTTATTGATTCACAGTGTATACAAGCAAAGCTACGGTCTTATTCTTGCTCCATCCTCGGCAATATTCTCTCGCTACAAACTACAAATCAATGCCGATAGAAAATACCTGGGTTTTTTTTTTTTTTTTTTTTTTTTTTTTTTTTTTTTTTTTTTTTTTTTATAAGATTAAAACAACAGATTAACAGTGTCCGTACAATTTTAAAAGTTATTCATTATTAATTTTATTATTTTTAATAATAATTTTTTAATATTGAAACTTTGACAATTTTACATTTTATTGAAAAATTTTTCTCTTTAATTTATAAAAATTCTATCTATTTTTTTATAAATGTTTTTGTTCAAAATATCATCATTGTTTTTATAAAACTGATTCGCTTTCCACATCCAAATTATTCCAAACCACTCAGCAAAAAAATCCAAGCTGCGATTTTATAAAAGCAACACGAGTATTGACTAAACTAAAAGGAAAATAGTTAAGCTGAGCTTTTCCTCCTTTTTGTTGTACGACGAGTCTCATGAGAGCTCACAGTGCCGTTTCTCGACACTTTAGGTCGTTTTCCAAAAGAAACTCGATCGGACGTCCTAGATGTTATTCTCAGCTCGCTCGAGGTGACGCCCGTTTTCCTGCACAGCCATTTTCAATCACCATCTCTTTGTCGATTCCGCAAAAAAAAAATTTTCAAAAAATTAACAAATAAAAATAAAGGAGAATGAGCATCACCAGGAAGTGATATCATCAGCCGAGAGCCTGAAAAATTCCCCGAGGAAGGAAGACGTCACTTTTTATAACTTCCGGAGCCGCTTTCTTTCCCGTGCTCTATATCCATAATAAGGATGACGAGACAAAATATGCTGTAATTTCGTCTGACCTTCATTCGTCACTGTCTTAAAACTTTTATTTATTTATTTATTCATTTGTTTGATGAAATATGTCTTACGTTTTGATCAATATATTTACTATTGTCCAGAATTGAGAACCAGAAACCAAAAATGATTTATTGTGCGTTATATTTATTGCAGAAGAAGATGATGAAGCACTAGTATATCAAGATCAGAATATTTTAGTTTGTTAGCAATATTTTATCTTGCTTGAGTTGCAAAATATGATTGAAAGATTGGAAAAAAAATTTAATAATCATAATCATAATAACTGGCAACCTTGCAGTTACTATGTGACTGCTGTGACTTGTCAACTATATTAATAAATAAAATTTTGCTTTATTAAAAAATGACTTTTGTTAAATTGCTCTGTACGTTCTTAACTATTGACATTTTTTAAGATGTTACACTCATCAAGAGCTTTCATTTGAGTACCCACATGCATTTTCATATATTTTTCATATATTTATATATATATAATATATATAAATATATGAAAAATTGATGTGGGTACTCAAATGAAAGGTCTCGATGAGTGTAATATCGGGGTGAGCTTATATCTTTAAAAATGTCAATAGTTCACGAGATACAATGTCATTTCTTAATTATGTGATACTAAATTTCTCTAAAAAGGTCGATTTTATCATATGACTATCCTGGAGACAAAATTTTTCTTATTCTCTTAATAATATAAATAAAATATTCAAATGTCTGCTGCTTTAATAAATTCAATATTTGGAGAATAGAGTCCTTGAAAAAAAAAAAAGTCAAGTATATAACAAAAAGACAAACTAAACAAACGCATTAACTTCTTAACAGCTCAAGCATCGATAGATTGTTGTTGAATGTGTGTTATTTTCCCGGCAGAAAGCTCACATCACTATGTATAATACACATCCATATTATAGCAAACGAGGGAATACTCTCGGCCATTACCGATACCGTGGTGCTCTGAAAGCTGCGTCTCTGTTCTCTGTTCTCAAATCGATTATGATACTGGCCCGATGTATCCTCTCAGCCCCATACAAGCTATATCCAGCAACTGAAGCTGAAACTATAACTGTAAATACTACTGGATGAAACTCAATGCCCGTTTATACATTCTCATTCCACTCATATCGCATCGAGTGCATTTTTCACCGCTAAAAACTTTACCCAAGAGATTTCAAACAAATTTACTTAACGGATATTTGTTTGCATTGAGTAGCTGACCTGGATGTCTGTTATCAACTCACCCCAATATTCCGAACTATAACAGTATAACCAAATTTATAAGCTCGAGAACAAAAGCCAGCAACTTGTATCAAAGACCGCGTAGAAACATTCCAGTCCCTCTAAACGTCTTGATTGCGCTGGGGCTCTACCGACACACATTTTCTGTATTGTTGCGATGGAGTGCCGTTCAATTTGTAAATTTCCCAGCAAAAGGTACTTTCTCTGGCGGGTTGAGCTTCTATTCGCGTTTAACGGCTTTCCCAGTGACCATAAACCGAGTAGTAGAATGGAAACTCCAAGCACAACACCTAATGGACATGACCTTATTGCGTAGAGCTCTTATATTTAAAACTTTTTCCCTTTTGAACTTGCTGTGTACTTCTCAGTAAGTTCTTACGAGTGTTATTTTTCATTTGATTTATTTTCTTCATTATTTATTTTATTTTATTTTACTTCTTCCTCAAAAATAAAATATTTTACCGGGAATTTACTTCGGTCAATTTACTTCCCGACGTCTTTATACCCTTAATTTCATTCCAGCCCCGAGTTGTTTTTTAAAAACGATGACTCGAGAAATGGAACCGACTACCTACGTCATGTTTAGTCGCCCTCAACTTATATTCCTCAGGAGTATCAGCTTCAGCCATCGGCACACACAGTTAATATATATTTAGTTCCCTCAACTCAGCTCATTTATATATATATATATATATATTTTTTTTTTTCTCGACTCACCAAAGAAAAATAAACCGCGATCTCCATTACTTTGTTCCCCCTCCAGTATTACCACTGAGTGGTTTCCCTTTAAGAATACCAAAACAGTAACATTCGAGCAGTCAACTCAGTCCGACTCTCCATCTTAATTTATCTTTCGCAACATTTTCAGACTTTTTTGTTTCCATTAACCGTCAATTCGTGCCTTTGTAATTTTTCTTATTTGTTACTTTCATTCGCAATTCTCCCTTTCTGCAATTTTATTTGTTTTTTGCGAGCCAAGTCACATCGTTTATATGTTTGATGGATTACACCGTACGTATACATACAAGTGTCGTGTTCTCGCGGCCTTTTACGCCCTGCTGTTATTTTTCACACATCAGCTAAAGAGTCTGTCACTTTGCACCCTGCTATTTCTATTTCTGTTTCTATTTATATTTATAGGGCGTCTCGCTCTCCACCTTATCCTTGTTGTCGTCAGTTAAACCGCTGTGTCGGTAAATATATATATATATCGAATTATCGACCAACCACCGGGAATTCCATTTGCACTGGACGGTGAAAAGGACGTCCCGCGTTCCGCTTGGCGCCAAATTTATGTTTCCAGAAGCTGAATGCTCAACAGCTCGGGCTAAGACTCACAAGACAAGGGTAGAAAAACACATTACGCCGCATTTATTACTCAAATGCTCAAGTGCTTGGGGAAAGTAGACTAAAAACTTTAACTTGGATAAAAAATGGCGGGTCAAATTAGAGAAGATCACTTTTTTTTTTTTTTTTTAAATTTTCTGAAAGTTTTTAATGTAAAAGTGACGATACATTTTTTATATATTTTTTACTACGTTTTTATAAATTTTACTAAAATCGCGCCTTAATTTTAACCAATAAAAAATTAAAAGCCACATTTATTTTAATAACTTTAAACTAAAGTAACTTTAATTCAATTTTATCCGCTGAAAATTTTCATCCATAAAAAAAAAATATGAATTTTTTCTATCCAAAGCGAACTAAGAATGGTAATTAATAAGTTACTAATTTTTAAAAAGTTTTAGAGTTTTTTGCATATTTCTAGCCTACAAGTATTTTTGTACAAAATGAAAATAAAAAAAAAAAATAATTTTTTCAAGTTTTATCAATTTAAAAAATGAATTTTCTTCATTTTAATATATATAAAATAAAAATCTATTATTTTATACGTTAACAAATATTATTTATTCGTTGAAACACAATGTAGCAATAAATAAACTAAAATTTCCAGGACTTGTTTAGCTGCAAACTAAAATTATTATTACAATTTACTTAGCACTTGTGTATTATATTTTCAGCGAGTAAATAATTTTATTAAATCCACTCTCCCGGGAAAGTTATTTAACTCAACGAGTAAAATATACTGTTTCATTTTATTACAGTTTATACATTTCGGCATTACGTTTAGTTGTTTCTTTTCGTGTTTACTCCTCTGAATCCGCCAGCGAAGATACCGCTAGTCTTTAGTACTAGCAATATAGACATAACAGCGTAGAAGAGAGCAGAGGTGAGCAGAGGTAAAGAGCTGCACACACGTCACTCACCTCGACCTTGTGTCTCATATTTTTTTTCCTCCTTCTCGCTCCTCCCTCGATATTTTTTTTTCATCTTTTTACCTCGTGCCTTTATTATTTTTTCCATGACTAGAGAGTCCTCACGCTATTTTTAGCGCAACTACCCTCTATCTTCTCCATGGCAGGGGCATGACTCATCCTCCGTCCCGATCCTCGCCGGCAGTCTTTTTTCTCCCTACGACAACAACTTCGACCTCCTACATGACATCCATCAGCCTCAGCCGGCTTGGTGGTTGCTGTTCTGGTGGCTACAGCTCAAGACGGACCTGCTTACACTTACACTCTTGGCATATATCTCTCATGTATCTCTTTAGTACCACAAGTGCCGTGACATATTAACGCCTTCCAGTAAATACCGCCACCTACAAGCTACAAGCTTCTTCTTTTCTCCTCTGCTCGTCTTCTTTCAAAATTCACACCCTTGGTGCAGAGTCAAACGACTCTTCTACCTCCACTGTGTAATCAAATCCTTCTTTTTGTTTTTATTTATTCTTTCGTGCTTTTTAAATTATTTTTTTTTTTTATTACTATTATTATTATTAATAATTAAACTACTGTCTTTAGTTTTTTTAATTAAAATTTTTGCTTCAAAAGAATCAAAGGTCCTTTTGAATTTTTTTATTCCACACAATATTGTCGTCAAATTATAAGAGAGATATTTTTAATTACGCTTTAAAAATATCTTTCATTAATAAATACATTTATTTATTTCTGTATAATAAAATAGATCCCTTTTTCTATAAGAATATTAATTTAATAATTATAGTTATTTTTGGCACTCGTGTTTTGGCAAACACACTTTGCTCGTTGCACCAATACATCTGTAGCCGAAAGCCCTATTTGCCTAGATGGCGCCTTGTTTAGTTTCTCAACAAAGTTAATATACGATCAATAGATAACGCTGTATTTTTTTTTTTTAATAGAAAGTTTTTTATAGTAATTTTTTGTCACAAAAAAATATTTATAAAAATGATAGTTAATTTTATTTTAATTTAAAACTTTAAATTTTCATGCAAAATTTTATCAAAGAGAAATATTTTATAAAATAACTAACTGAGAAGATTTTTGAAACTTTTTCAAAAGTTTTCAACTATTTGAAATTCCCAAAATATTCTAGAAAGTTTGTTTAAAATTTCGTTCTGCCTGCAAAGACTTTAAGAACATGTAAAAAAAAAATTTATTAAATATTCCGGGGGCAATAAATTTTGAAAAGTGTCTCGGAGTTTTTCGTACTCCGAAAGACTGCGGAAAATTGAACATTTATTACTCTTCCTTCTTAGAAAGTTTATAATATATTGAAACACAACATAAAGATATGAACTTTTCCCGGGTATTCCAGAGCTAATAAAAAACAATTTCCAATTTTTAACATTGTATGGTACGAGAATAATCCCTGGAGCTTCAATAAATAAAAATAATAATATTTACAAAACAATAGCGATAATAGTAACAATAAATGAGCCAATAGTACAAAGAATAATGCAGAGAAATGCGGATTAAATTGGACGAGCGCAGTGCAGTGCAGCCAGCTGAATTCATTTATAAAATCCCCCTTTGTGTTGAATTGGGAACCTCCGAGCCCAGATAAAGAAAATTTTGGGATTACCCGTACCCAGAAGTTTAAGGATTTAAATATTCACGAGTCTCTGAACTTTGTTATTCTTGGAGTTTTTTAGTTTCTGTACTTGTTTAGTTTTAAAATGTATAAATAAATATATAAATCGAATATATTGCTCAAGTTTCGGGTCGATGTTTGCTACAGCAATCGTATAAATAAAAAAATAAATATAAAACAGAAGCTGAAGCTAAAGGAAAACGTCCCTCAGAACCGAGGAAATTATAAGAGGCTTCAGTAGCTTTCGAGTGTAAGCTTATAAGTTTGTTACGAAAAACAAAATCTACAGCCATTTTCTTTGGCATTATTTTTTTATAAATAACCCCGGTTGATGTTAAAACTTCCGACTAGAGACTACATATTTTTTCATTAAACTTTCTCACAAAGAATTTTAATAAGAATAAATATTAATTTTTTTCTTTCTAGTTCAAACTTTCATAATTTATTGAATAATAAAATAAATATATAAAAAATACTTAAAGGTTGATAAATTTTTAATGTTTAATATTAAAATCTTCTCGATCTTTTTTATCAAAAAAATTTTATGTACTTTGTTGATTTTTTTTTAATTAAAAATTAAAAATTGTAAAGTAATAATACGGAAAAATTAAAAAAAAAAATTATTTAGAGTAAAATTACATCATAACTTTTATTTAATTAAACAAAAATCATCAAAATGTCAAAAATGATTCCCAAAAAATTTTAAATAAAAAATAATTTTTGTTACAAAAATTTAGAGGAAAGTCTTTGGGACAATTTATCATTTATACGGTCACAAGATGGTACGCGAGCTTGAGCAGAGGCTGATACAGAAAAAGGAGTATTAAAAAAAAAACATAATGTAGAGAAAGCTTACACGGGAGTGGAGTGAAAGAGCTCGCGGTTGGCTCTCGAGCCGGTGTTCTCCCTTTCCCGTTCAGCTACACTGTATAATACATATACGCGGGTAGTTGATATCGACCGGAACATAACCAGCCGATACGCAAAGCTACGGCCGCGGTTGCGACCCCATACGTCATTCAGCCTGGCCATGTACGCACAGGTGGCGTATTATTTTGAATTTTCTCCTTTTACACTGCCATCAACTACTCTATTTTATTTTTATCATTATCACCGAAATCATTATTATCATTTCTATTATTATTTATATATTTTCGCATAAAAATGTCGCTCCGGAGCTTTTATTTGCATCAACTGCCTCTACATATATTCGCCAATTAAATGATAAAAAATGGACGAACATTTAATAATTATTATCTCCATTTTTATTTCGCTTCTGCTTTTATGCTTTAATCTCCACTAGCGATACATTTAACCGACGATAAATATTACATGAACATTGATAACAGATTTAAAAAGTTATCTCTGATATTTTGATGTAGCCCCAATATATCCCCAATATATACCCCAGCGTCATTTTATAAACCTTCATTTGACGTTAATGTTGGACTAAATATATGCAATCAGCTTTTTTGTAGATTATTATTCGCTCTTCTATAAATTTAAAAATATTTATGCTAGAATATTGAAAAAAATTAAAAAATTATACAATAATTCATAATATTTAAATATCTGTCCCAAACATTTTTTTTTTTTTTTTTTATATAAATAAGCTTTACTTTCAATTTTAATTTAACTTGACAACGCCGGCTTTCCAGAAATATATTAAAAATTAATTAACTGGGACAAAATTAAACCAAATTATTTAAATTAACTATTTGATTGCTCGTATTGATCTATTGTAATAAATTTAACAATAATCCTCAAAATAATTTGACAATTTTTAATATAAAAAATAAAATGATCGAGTTTTTATTTTCTAGAGAAAATATTTAGACGATTAAACTTGTAAAAACAATATAAATTTTTATCTACTACTGTCTTACGCATGAACGTCCTGAGATAGTGATTTACAGTTGTTAGTTTTTAAAATATTATTAGACATGATTCAAGCCAGAGACTAGAATGGTTACTGTAAATTTATTTAAATAAAAAAGCTCATGCAGAAGAGTATCAGAGTAGATAAAAAGTAAATTTAATTCGTAGCCATGAGAGCCATGAGTCCTCAGTGGGTAGCTGAATTGAGAGTATAAGAGCTAGAATGGAAGTATGAGTATAAAACTGGAAATATAAATTCCAGGTTGCTAGTCGTTAGTGAGCCAACTGATGAAACGGTTGCCAAGTTATAAGATCTAAGAGTAAGCAACTTTCTTCGCAATTCTCCTGGTCTCCTTCATTTCCTTTGTTTTCACAGTATTTTTTATTTTATTTTATTATTCCATTATTATTTCTTACTCTTACTTCTGTTCTTATTCTTATTGTTATACTTTGTCTTTTTTATTATTATTGTTATTCTATGCTGGTTATTTTTTTGGGAGCACGCCCAAAGTCGTTTGACGCGACAAGATCTGACATCCTCTTGTCCGGACAACGACCAACAGTGAGGACACACCCGACTAAAAAAATTTTCTATACAGATATATATTTATGAGAGAAGTTCACTCCAAAGACCGACAAAGTACCGTATATAGACTGCTCGAGTCTAGAGTCTAGTACACAGTATTATACGGTACAGTCGAGCATGGAGCATACAGAGTACTTGCGGCATACTCAATAGAAAAAGATGTGTCGCGAATCGACAAAGAAACCACCGACACACCGGGGTTACGTCGCCGTACTTCTTTTCTGCATTCTATTGTTGAGATTTTATTTCTTTTACTAGTATATTCCTCCCCAAGTACAATCTCTTATACAAGTACAATTTTCTTCAGCTTTAAACTATTTTATTTTTAACGTCAAGTTTCACATTTTACAATTCACTCTTTTTTAATTTTGCTCTAATATTAGAAAATTTATCGGAACATATATTTCTCATTTTTAAAAATAATTGTTTGGTGATTTTATCAGCTTTTAATTTAAAACTATTTTTATTTCAAACAAGCTAAGTGTTTATTATCAATTTTATTGTATCTTGTAAATTTTAGGCATAATATTAATTTTAAATAATTTAATTTAGTTTAATATCAATTAATAAAGTTTATCAAATATTAAAGATAAAAAAAAATCGAGAGTTATAATTTTTTTTAGTCTCTTTTTTTTTTTGTTAAAAAATTTTTTTAAAATTAATTATTATCTGCTAAATTTATTCTCATGTATTTTTTTGTAAAAAATTAAATTTTCTACGAAAAGATCTTCATCAATTTGATAATATCTTCTATCAATTTTTATATATTTTTTTAGTTTGCGTTATTACTATGATTATTATCATGATAAAAAATAGTATATTTAAAAAAATAAAATTTGATCAAGATCCCAAGTATCTCGGCATGTCTCAGAGGAGATGAGCGCCAAGAGGAAAGCGTAGTAGCGAATTTCGAAGGAACGTCGCGTGACAGGATTTACTGTCGAGTTTTCCTCATCCTCTTTCTCAAGCCAGAATTCTATCTGTCTTTATTCGGAAGGTTTAGTCAGGTAAAAGACGTATTTGTGTGCACAAGCGTAGACAAAGATGTACCGAGGTGCATTCTGGTGGGCAAGAGGGGCTGAGGTTCGAGGTTCTGGGTCGTAGGTTCGGGCAACTTCTAGAGACCCCGCGATAACGAGTCTAACGAGAGAGACAGCCAACAGCCGTCTCCCGTCTGCTGAGTCTGTAGCAAGTTCCTGGAGAGTTTGAACAAGGTTTAGTGGCTGTCAGTGGCTAAAAGTTACAACTCACGAGCTATTCAAGACGCGTTCCCTCACTATCCTCAAAGAGCTCAAACTATAACTATAACTATAGCTATAACTATAACTGTGCAACCCTTGCAAACATATATTCACCGCACGAGTTACTTATGCTACCACTCTTTCCTCTTCCTCTTTCCTTCATACTCTCTATGTAGCTTTCAAACTGACTACACCGCACCGCACCAGATTTTAATCCTAAATATTTATCTACAACTGCACCGCACCTGTCAATTTTAATATTAACTTTTAATAAAGGCGCTTACATCAACAAACTTGTCGACCAAACCAGTAGACGGTAAATTTACGCCTTCGTACATGTTTCAAACACATATACACCGTATTTTGATAGCAAAAAGCCGTAAATTTGAATTTTCCTCGTCTATAAGGAGACAATTTTTGTGCAAATAACTATTATTAGTAAGCAAACTTCAAAACAAGTTATGAAAAACATTATTAATGTTCGCATCATCAGGGCGGTGTTTTTTGTAATTTTTTGTAATCAAAAATTTTTATCAATTTCAGGCAGAAAAATAAGTAACACAAATTACACAGAAAAAAAAATTAATTGAATCGAGTGAAAAATTTTTAAACTTTTTAACCATTTTGCTTTTAATAAAAAAAGACAGTTAAATAGAATTATTTTTTAATAAAAATATCAATTGCAAAAAAAAAGCATGGACTCTTTTCGTAATTTAAAACTTCAAATGGAGCAAAACAAAAAGTGAAAATGAATTTTAGTCCAAAAAATGGATAGAAAAAAAAAGAAATTGTTTTTTTTTTTTTTTATTATTACGATATAAACGTTATAAATATTGAACTGAACAAATGTGTTATCCGGTATCGCGAAAGCTGAAGTAAATTGAATTTAAAAGCCATCACGTAGACAGGAAAATATCCGTCAATTATCGCGACTATTTAATATACTTTCAGTTTTTATTTAAATCCGTAGTTTTCGTCGCGGATTTTGAGGCCATTATCGGTCTAGGTAATTGCTATTTTTTCTACTCATTCCGACTAAAAGCGTTATGAAAATGTGTACCGAGGTTTATAGACATGGTGTTTTTCGTCGGAGAGATATACATATACAGATCAGACGAGCTATAAATATAAATATAAAAGTGTAAAACTCGTAAAAGGTTGAGAAAATGTCTAGCCTGTTTATTTTTTATGAAGAACCAGCCTAGGATGTAAGTACCGCGAAGGAGCCTGCTTCTCGGACATTTTTATAGCCGGGCTCCCTCCCAGTCGACGGAAATAAAAAAAGGAAAAAAGAGAGAGAGAAGATGTTTATGTGCGCGAGCATTCGAGAGAGTCGAGGGTTAAAATTACAAGTGATATTTCCAGGCCCTTGGAGCAGCCTCCACTCATGTGAAAAACGCCCGATTGACGAGGAGCTAAAGAGAAACTAAGCAAAGCAAAGCAACCAGAGTACTTGCAACCTAGCACACCACGACGCCGACGATGGCCCTCAATGACTCGCTCCTTGTCGATAGCTATCTTTTATACACTCAACTACTTTGTTAAGTTTCTCTTTTATCTTGCCAAGAGACTGTTGTGTTGATCAATTCACTATTGATGAGTGTTTTCATCGAAAGGTCTTCTTGATATGATAAAAAAGGAAAAAAATAATGATATATCAACGGCATTGATTTTTTCCTTTTTATTTTTTTAATTTAAACGCTACTAAATTTGTCTTTCTTATTATAAACTCCAAAGGACAGGATCTAGAGGATGTACACGAGGTATATACCGGGAGTGAGCCAGATAAGAAAGCTAATCCAATAATGAGATAATTTTAAGCCCGGTGAACCGCAGTAAAGTTCGAGGAACGATTCAGAGACGAAAGAACTTTAAATATCTAGGTCAATTAGTGGAAATTTAAAAAATTACTCTGATTTTCACTTTTACATCGAAATTTTTTAGCTGTATAATTTAGTATAAAAATTATCAAAATTTATTGAGTTAGTTAAAAAAAAAAAAAAATAATGATTGAAATTAAAACTAAAATAATTATTTTTTATTTTTAAAAAATTTTTTATCTAAAAACAAAATTATTTTAAAGTGAACTTTATTTCTTCTAAAATTTTTTGATTAAATTCCTGAATTTCTTTAATCGCTTCTAACTAAATAAAAAAAAAAAAAAAAACTTTTCTTTAATCAAGTATTTTTTTTCCAATTTTAAAATTACTATTTGTTTACCGCCATAAATTACCGAGAATACCAACCCGAGCTTAATTGACGTGGAATCAGATACATAATAAAATGTTTTACAGGCGAAAGATCCTCGCGGTAGCAAACTAATCTCCGAGATTTTTCCCTTGTACCTCAATACAAAATCCTCCCTTGTATTCGTACGTTTTCACTTATTCCCGGTACTTTTTCACCGTTATTTTTTAACACCGGGAAGATTGCACTCGAGGCTTTCTCTGGATTTCCCAGAGCCTCAGGCGGCAACTTCTTCCCGGCAGTAATTTAAAGAAAGATTCTCGGAGAATCTTTTTCAAGGCCTCCCTGCTCCTAGATAGAATCTCTTCGGTGAAAGTGCAATTGCTCGAGTGTTATCCGTCGCTTACCTTTTTTTATCCTCCTTACTCTAAAATTTATTTATAAAAATACGGCAAAGGAGAAGGGAGATAAAAAATTATATATTTATAAATAAAAATAAGTATATAAATATGTATAAGGAAAAAGCAGCCGAGAATTCTGGCGACTGGTCCCAGAAATCTTACATTTTCTCCCTCCTCCTTCAGCTGGAGTCATCTAATGTTAATATTTTTCTCATTTCCGCCAGCTTACTAGCTTGAGGCGAAGGTTGCCTATTTCGCTATCCGCTTCAGACTCTTTTCCGTATTCTGTATTTCGTATTTTGTCCCCCTCCCCTTGACCCGGTTCGTTGTCAGAAACCGACCATTTTATATAAAATTTTTTGCTTATTTTTAAAATAACAAAAAAAAAAAAAAAAAAAAAATATAAAATAATATAAAACATTTCTTAGCCTCCTCCCTGCGCTGTCATATATATTTTATACATTCATATTTGCCGCAGCGCTCTACACCCTACAAGCCCGCCAGCTTTCTTTCTCTCTCTCTCTATATTGAATTCTCAATTTCACGACTCGCTCATCTGTAAGATCAAAGATATATGTATGAAGTCATTTTTCCGCATAATATGTATAATACCTCGACATCTATGCGCTTACATAACCCACTAAGATGAAGAAACCCTCCGGTATAATTCCACAATTATAATTACCACAATTGGGAAGTCAAGTACCTTGCACTGCTCCATACACTACTCGTATATATATTTATAAATAAATACGAGTGCAAGGAGCCGAAAGCGATTTCGCCGGTCGACTCGACCTTGTCGCTGCACAGGTCACTGCATTGTATCGCTCTAGAATTTCTGTTAAATTAAACGCTCCGACAATCCACGTCGACTAATTCGCGACTCATCATCATTATTATCATTATCATCAGTGTCGGGCAGTAATGGTATTCTCGTTATTAATATTGCGATTTATTGATTGTTTTTTTTTTTTTTATAAAATTTAGGAATAATTTTTCTCAAATTACTAATTTGTAATTTTTATTATTTAATTATTAATTTTAGAAAATAAATTAAATATTCTAGGCCTTGGTTGTCAATTTTAAGCCATCTATAATTTTTTTTTACTAAATTTAGTGTTTAAAATCTCCGACAGATGGCAAACAATCGCTAAAATATTCCCCTACCAGAGAGTTAAGTCTGAGTGGTTAAGACATGAAATAAAAAATTTTTTTTTCTCTTATAACAATCTTATAGTTTCGTTTTTTAGTATAATCAACTATTAAATTAATTTTTTTTTAATTTAAGATAATAATTAAAAGCAATCAATTAAAATTTTTTCACAGGGTTATTTTTCTAATATTCCTTTTTCGATTAAACAAAATAATCGTATTTCTACAAAAAAAATTCATTAAACTTTATAATTTCCTAAGAAATTAATAGTAATATTTATTAACTTTAAAAATTAAATAACTTTTTATTATAAAACGAGTAAAATTCTTCTCTAATTGGTAATTTTCCAAGAAAATGAATTCCATTTTTCTTGTAACCGCAAATTTTTCATTATTACTATTATCATGATTAAGAGTCAGACTCTTTGCAGCAGGTTATGGGCCCATAGCGATATTATTAATGAAATCCCACATTATAAGTTCCACGAGAAATTCTCATCGGACAGATCGATTGCAGCAGTCTGACAGCTTCCCCTTGACTTTTCTCGGGTCGTCTTTTGACTGTAGTACCACCCAGTACGATCAGAGGCTCGAAGAGTCCCTAAGGGCACGATAGGAGCTCGTCTTTCGATCGATAGCTCTGGCTCTCGATTTTTGCCTCCAGGAGCAGACCTTTTCTCCTCGACTTCACCGAGTTTAACCGAGGCATACCCACACAGACGTACTTAAAGACTGGCAGACTGAGTCGCTGGATGATTTATGTCGGTACAGGATGTTCCGAGTGACCCTCCGACGTTTTTTCATCACGTACACGATCGGCAGTCCAGTCCATAGTCCCTGATCCGCAGTCTGTGGCAAATAGTCAGCTGTATACCTTTTTTTTTATTAACACCTTACTTCTCTCCCTTTGTCATTTTATTCTTTATTTTTCTTATCCTGGAGGAGTGGAATCAAATGTTCCCGGTTCGGTCGGGTCTATATTTAGACTAAATACATATAATACCACGTAACACTTAACTTAACTCCTGTACTTATCATTCGCAGTCCCATAACTGATGCGTGACGTCACTTTTTAACGCGCAAGCGTCAAAATATGTTCACGCGTTGATCGTTATCTCATCTCTATCGTCTCTGATATGAATTTTTTTTTTTTTTTCTTATGCAATCTATTTTTTCCGATACACTGACTTTTAATTTATAGAATTGTTAATACAATGTCAGAAATAATTGATTTTATTCAAGAAAAATATTCTCTTTAAAATTTCACTCTTGCTTTTAAATATACATAGAAAAAATAAATTATTGAATAACGAAAAAAAATTAAAAATACAATATTTTGATTGAAAAATACTTTTAGTCTTGAATCAAAAATATTCTTCAATTTTTCCAATCTAAAAAAGAAGTCAGCACAAATTTTATAACTTTGTCTTATTAAAACTTCTTCTAAAAAAAAAAATCAATATCTTATTTCACAGAAAATTGAATTTTCTAAAAAAAATATCTTTTATAATTTTTTCACACTTTCAATATTTAACCAAGAATGAAAATTTTTTCCCAGACTACTTTAAAATTTTAATTTTCTCCAATGGATAATGTAAAATAATTAATGTGTACCTGAGAGGATTAACCAGTGGGATTATCACAGGATCGTTGGTCGGGAGTTTCCAGCAAATCACTTACACTCCACTGGAGAGCATTAATTTTTTAGTGTGTAAACTATTTCCGCGTTATGTTTACATTACCATCAGAATTAAGCTCTGCAAATAATACCAACACGATAATAATCAGATTGAGGTGAGAAGGTTGTTCAGTCGACCACCAAAATGTGCTCATAACGAGTCTATTAAACAACAAAACAGCAATAACGGGGTTTTTGATGGTAATGCTGATAAAATAAAACAAATTAAAGTTATCTCCTCGCCTCTTTATTCTATTCTTGCAGACACTAAGCGCATATATATTTTAATTATCAAAGGAGTGTATTCCGTGCTCAACTCAACAAGATAGTATTATGCAAGAGATATCTCTCCAGTAGTAGAAGCGATTTAATTCCTTGCCGGTGTAGCGAAGGCGAGGATGTAGCGAAAAGTGATTTCCATTTTCATTTAAACATATATCCTGATCCTGCGAGCACATTAAAGGAATATGTAGTCTAGTCCGATTATCGGAGTTCAACTCCCCGGTGAGTTGCTGGCTACTCTATCCTCCTCTATCCTCTGGCCGTGTAACGACGTTCGTCCACGAGTATCCACTGACTTCCAGTGAAAAGCAGATCCGCAATGCTGCAAAGGACCTGGAAGGATCAGTCGTGTGTTTCTCTAATTCAGCTCCGCATACTTGCCAACATTTCGCAGCTCTTTTACCCACACTGCATTCCGTTACAAATTAATGTGGGAACATATGAAGCTGCATATTATACTGAGGCATCGCAAACAACCAAAGCTTCAAGGGACCCTAGTCCATACCCAGTCCATAAACGGCACTGTTTTAACGATCGAACCCACGGACTAATTACTGAATTCCAAATTCCGTAAGAGAATTCCTTACGATCGCTGCACAAGGGAATACATTAATTCTTCATGATGGAAAGTATTATTACGGACATAATCAGGCACTTTATTCCGTCAATCAACAATATCGTTTTTTGTTAAAGCTTACAGACTGTCTTTCGAGTTCTTTGTCAAGGAATTTAAAAATCCCAGGAACAAAGAGATAAAGCCGCTGACAAACAGATCTTATTGATCAATAATTGGTGGAGCTTTAGTGACGGAAAATCGATCGGAATAATAATAGTGATAGTATTTAATGGAAAAATAATATTTTAAATCAGTAATGGATATATTTTATGGCCCAGAGAAATATTTTTGGGGAAAAAATTTATTTTTCATTTTTCCATAAAAAAAAAAAAAATATAAATTTATTAATTACTAATAAAATCTTGTCTTAAAAAAAATTTAATATATTATTTTAACATTAATAAATTAAATTTAATAATTAATATAAATCCTAATGCAATAAGAAATTTAATTTACTATTTACTATAGCATCCTCGGAGGAGAGGATTCACGGTGCATGGCCAGAATGGGATATAAAGAGACGAGGGTTTGAGACGTCGCGTTGCAGTTAAATTTGCATCTCGTATACATTATGTAAATCGACGCCGTCGCTTTCCAGGATATATACCCCGAGGACACTTTGTAATCGTACCCGATTGACTCTCGGGAATTTTATATGCTGCGCTATATTTATTCTTGTTCTTAGTCAGCTGCCCGCGGGCATATTTTTAACGTTTCACGCGAAACTAATTCCAACTAATAGATATGCTAAATTATCATTGTCTCGAGCAGAGAACAATGTGCGATAGAGAGCAATATATCTATTTATATATACATGTATATAATATGGGAATAGAAACTCCTATCCGGCTGCAGAACGACGATGAAGCATCAAAGACATCGGATATTGACATCGAATAGTGATTTAATAAACACAGACTCTATTGTCATAGTGTACCGTATACATATACATATATATATATGTATATATCCTATATATAGATTCAATATTGTCTCTCCATTGACTGGCGTGAGAGAGCCTTCCCACCCCAGCCTCAGACTCGACATACGTGTTTGTTATTTGTTTTTATTTTTTTCCACATTTCTTCGATAGTCCCCAGCACAATAATGTGCATTTTTATCTCGGAATTCACCTGCAGTTTAAATTAATTCTATCTGCAAACATACGAGAGGTCCGAATAAATATTAAAATTTTTAAATATAAATAATGAATTTACTCATGACCGGCCCCCGTTCCACTTGTCAGAGCAATGGGAATAATTAAAACCGAATAATAGTTTTTTATTTTACACTAGTTATCTTCTCTGTCTAGTGTTTGGATTATTAACTATTATAATTATAATAAAGAATACTAGTTTAGTTTTTTGTTAGTTCAAAACTTTAACAACAAAATCTAGAAACAAGATAAATAGATATACAATTAGATTTTATCCGATAATTCAAGAAGTTGAATTAAGTTTTAAAGTTTTCTATGCTTAAACGGAAATTGATTTAGAAATTTCAAATGAAAGGTCCTGATGAGTGTAATATCAAGATGAGCTTATATCTTCAAAAATATCATCAGTTAAAAAAATTTTATTATATTTAAAAATAATTAAAAAAAAAAACAAAATGACTGAACATCAATCTTTAGTCAAGTATTAGTGATTTATTTATACTTGGGTAGTCATTAGAAGCTTGCAAGGATAATGAGCAATTTCGAGAGTATGGACAAACGGTGAAGGCTTGAGAAAGTAAAGGGTTAGAGAACCCGAATGAAATTAATCTTCAGCACACTAGCAGTTTCTGCTGATTAGTTTCTGACTAGATCTTTGATGTAAAGTCTTAGTAGTCAGTTTCGTTATTACCTCAGACTTATTTTCATCCAGGTTTTATTTTTGATTCGCCGGTAAGGTAAATCCAATCGTCGATTTATTAACCTCAGGAGCAATAAAAAAATATTAATTGGGTCTCGGACAAAAAGCGGGTGTTTTTATTAAACGGTAACCAGCGGGCGTAAATGGGGATGAAAAAGGCTATAATTCAGCCCGAGATTTAACGGGTATACTGAGTAATCCTTACGGTTTATCCTCATTCGTCGGGCAGACGTTAAATAAAAACAAAAATAAAAATAATGGTAATTAGGTAATGAATTTTAAAAAGTTACCGCTTATAAATTTATTCTCACGAGATCTTTTATAAAGTTTTCTTCTTTAAACTCAGAGTTTCTCGTAAAAGTAGACACGGTGCACAACTATCGTTCAAACTAACCATATAGATATATATCTACATATGGATTGCCTTATAGATATTTTCGGCACGTCTGCAACTCTGCACTCGCTACCGGTATTGGCTCGTGATTGTAATGTGAAAAAGAATATAAGTATAAAAATAAAAGACAAACAAGACCGAGCGGAGATAAAAAAGACTTTGGGGTTCTCTTTTTATCCAGTCTGCCCGGTTTTTTGTATTCTCAGTAGCCAGGATCTGTCTAATGGAGTAAAAGTCTTAGTCCTTTAGTGTACTAGACCTCATTCTAAGCGCATAATAATAACAATTTAAATGAATGCTATTATTATTGGTATTTCATAAATAAAAAAAAAAAAAAAAAAAAAAAAAAAAAAAAAAGCGTATGTACTGCTAGCAGATAACAATTTTTGACAAACTCCAATCAAGAGAAATATTTTTATCTGGGTACCGCTCAATTGAATTCCGATAACCCTCGTCACTCGAAAATACTCTAAAAAAAATACAATAAATAATAAATAATTTAATAGACCGTGAGCCTGATGTTAACAATTTTGAAAAAATAAATAAATCTAAAATATCCTGCCCATCTTTCAATTTATCATCTAAAAATCTAAACTATCTCTCGGTATATTATTTACTCAATAAATAATATACCGTGAACGGACGATGCGAGGGTTTTCACCGTAGACTTAGGCGGAGAGGATGGGACTAGACATTAGACACTAGACACTAGACACTGCTGGTTGGCCTAGCAGTACAGTAGTATAGTAGTATAGTAGTATAGTAGTATAGTAGTAGTATAGTAATACCGGGTCGGTGGTTGTCTGATCGCAGCCCCACGATCACCATCGAGAGAGCCAGAAGCTGAGTTTCATTACCGAGTGTAAACTCGAGCTCCGTTAGCTTTCCACCCTCTTTCTCTCTACCCTGTTCCGTCCGTTAATTTTGGCCTCCCCGCCGTTGTACACTAAATCTATTTTATCGGACATTCACTTCCACTTATACTTAAACCAGCATTGGTGTTAGTTGTGGAAGCGGTTAACAGTGTATTGGTAGACAATTAGTCAGCCAACACAACAAGCCCGAAGATTTTTATCCATTAAGCGAATTGCAACCAACCACTTGGAGCGGTCCAAGGACAGAGGAACATAAGAATCATCAGACAAAAGTACTTCGGGAAAGTTTAAATGCGAAAGTCAAGTTTAAATGCCGTTTTCACTTGGTGTCTGACCAAATACTCTTAGCTCTACTTTGTGGAGGTTTGTAATTACGATTTGCCGAGTAGTTCTCGAGCAGACGATCAACCGTTCTACTTTATTCTGTTCAAAAAGGTAAATTCTGGTTAAAAAGGTCTCCAAAATAATATAAATAAAGTGGAGCGTGGAGTAGGTGAGGAGAAAAATGTGAGCGGATTTCTCCCGAGAGCTCAGAGTCGACCCAGTTTTCCTTCGCGATTAATATCATCCGATGTAAGATGTAAGAACTGGAAGCAGCAGAGAAGAGGAAAGATGGAGCATCTCCAAGAGGCGTGTACTGTCTACTGGCGATATAGATCCTCGGTATACGTATACACGATTTCGAATCCTTTAAGACAAACAACTGTTTTAAATATTCAGACGGCTGGTGGTAATGCTCCGGTAAAAAATAGGTTGAATAACTCAAGGAATACTGTCGAGGAACGTGACGATCCTCGTGAGCTGGAGATCCGCCGAGAAGCCGAGAATAGACTCCTCGCTACACACTTATTCCTCAAATGTCAATGTGCAAGTATCTACGTGGGCTTGTGGTGATGTAAAACTATCCTGATAAAAATGAGTGTAGATTCTCGCGAGGAAATCTCCTCTCCTCAATCGATTTACTTTATTTTATTCTATTCTATTCTATTCTAGTAGTGCTTTTTTAAGACCTCTTTGGCGTTTTATTTTACCGATACTCCTTTTCTTGGTACAACCCACCATCCAGGATTGAGTATTGACGTGCTGATGTTTCACACGTACCCGACCGGAATGTACACCGATTCTCGGTTAAAACATAAATATTTGGCAACTCTGCTCCACATTGTTCGTCTTTTTTGGTACACAACTTTCCGACCATATTATCCCCCTCCTCTACTGCCGGTAATTCTGTTTAACCCGAAAATAACAATGTATAGTCTGTATAGTCATTATTATTATTCATATGTGACTTGTGAATTATAAAAAATTCAAATTTTGCTTTGTTAAATAATGAATTTTGTAAATTGCACTGTACTTTCTTAAATATTGACGTTTTTAAAGATATAAGCTCATCCCGATATTGATATTTAGAATTTAACCAAAAAAAAAAAATTATTATTCTTTTGACTATAAAATGTATTTTTTAAACAAAACATTCTCGTCAACTTGGTAAGCTCACTTGAATAAATAGAAAATTTTTGCAATTTACACGAATGATATGAGGTTATTTTCGGAGTTGTTTTTTTTTTTTTTTTTTTTTCAATGACCCGAGCTGGATACCGTTTAATCAATGGATTTCATTTAAAGCAGAATTATATTGATAATAAAACAAAGTTACCGTTCAAATAACTGAATTCAACTGCAGCGGTAATGAGTGAAATAAATTATCTCTGTAAAATGTAGAGCGACTTTTTAAAATAAACTGAATTAATTGTGTATGTTGATTGTCGGTGTTATAGATTGTTTAAATATTGTGCAATAGCTTGTAATTTTTAGAGTTTGATCATTTAAATTGCTTTTAAAGGGAACAAAATTATTTTATTTACAAATACTAAGTTGGTTGAATTTTAATGATGTTTTTTAAGTCCAGATAAGGATTTGGGTATTTTAATTCAAAGTAATGGATTTTATGACATGATGGTAAGCAGTTACTTGTAGACTTATTTTTGAATTTTAATGGAAAGACTTTTCAATTTTTTTTTATCTTCAAATGTATTTTAAAATTAATTAATGGTTAAAAAAATTTTACCAACTGATTTTTCACAATTTATTTATATAATTGAGAGACTTTTTAAATAAATTCTAAAAATAGCATCAATGTGATAAAATCAATAAAAGATAGTTCAATGAATGAAATGACAGAATTAGCTCATTAAATTGACAAACTATTTAAAACTTGACATATAAAATTGACTATGAAAAAAAAAATTGATATTGATAAAATAATTAATTTAATTTAAGATCAAAATTTTGAAAAATGTCTTTTTAAATCAAGTAAAATATATTTAAACAATTTTTTGAAAATATTTTTAATGATTCAGCTTTTTTCTGATATTAAATTGAACTATAAGAGCTATTTTATAATAAAAATTTCCCACTATGTTATAAACGATCTCGATCAAAAAGTGTTTATAAAAAATGCATTATCACGAAGCTTAATCGAACTAAGGCATAAAATTTTCAAACGCGGCGATGGCTAACGAAATTTAGCGTCCTGTCTGGCAAACAAATGCCCATGTTAACCTATTAACTCGTTCCGGAGATGAAATTTGTCCATATATACCAGGGGCATATCGGCGGAGAGAATCATCGCTTGGTATTTTCACGGTCTCTCTCTTTTTCTGTCGCGCGAATGCACATAATTCCGCAGAGTGAATATCGCAGTATCGCAGCGAGTAGAATGGACATCGAATGGCGCTCACAAAACTCAACTCCTATATCCATCCACTCTACTTCTGTCGCGCGTCACTTGCGAGCTATAAAGCCCCGGCTGACCAAACTCTGCTGCCCAATTTTCATCCCGCCACACAATTCATATTTTATTTTCTTCTATTTCTATTTCTATTTCTATTTCTATTTCTATCACTCCGAACGTCAAATCCCGGGAGGAAAAAGCTAAAAATAAAATAAAATCCCGAGAGACTTTATCCATACCCGTTCCAGTGTGCGCAAGTTATTTTTTACACATTTCTCAAAATTCCCGGCTCCCTAAAGGAGTAATATTTGATATCGCGCGAATAGTCGTTCGCTACAGACTACAACTTTAAAGAAAAGATAAAAAAAAAAAAAAAAAAAAGAAAAAGAATTTATCGCGTACTTAGGAGAAGCACGTGGATCCATCACCTTCTTTAGGTGATTCTTTTTCTGCGTCTACGTCTACCTTCTATTCACCCTCTTTGCTGGGTTCTGCCTACTCTGCTTTTTCCCTTTTTTATCACAACTCCCTCTCTTCCCCTCATGTTCCGTAGACGCCATCTGCCTACCAACCGTACTCCTCTATCCTCTCCATCATATCCATATCTCTCGGTTAAATTTAATTGAACACCGCCTCTTCTCTATTTTCTTTATCATTCATCCCTTTCTCAGCATAACCCAACACATATTACCCTGTAAATCTGTACTGTTATTATTGTTATTTTATATATTACACAGGTATCACCTTCACGGGTATTAGTCACCCAGAATTTCCATCTTATTCCGCTTTTCAGTCCCTCGAGGCCCCTCAGGCAGTATTATAACGATCATTTATTTATCAACTCTACACTCAATGACACCTCAATCACATATGACAAAAAATCTGATTTGAGAGCCAGAAGTTAGCCGCTACCCGCCATTTTTTAAGTTTCCGGTATTTAAAAATGACAAATTAAAATTATTTTTAATTTTTTTTCTTAGTTTAAAATTTCTTATAATTTTTGAAAAATTTTTAATTAAAAAAAAAAAATATATTTTCTCTAAATGAAAAAAATTATAAAATATTCTACAAAAATATCATATTTAAAACATGGCAACTAACTTCCGGCTTATAAAAAAATTCATCGAAAAAAAAAAAAAAATAAATCCAAACCTGTACACTAAATCCTGCCGAAGCTCTACATTGCGGATAAATATTAGCGAAATCCAGACACCCCTTGGAATTCCCCCGGAGAATTAGAGTCCTCGTAGCGCATCACCATAAACTACCGCTCAATACACGTCTCTCGAATTAGACAGCAAATTCCCGTACCGATTTGCCTCCTCCTCAGACTACATATCCAGCAAATCCACCGGCAAGAGCAGCAGCATATCACCCACGCTTTCCATAGTAAGTACAACTAACAGTTACCGGCGTCTCGAGATTTACCGTCTCACGCAATTATTCCCTCGGTTTATCCAAAATCCCCGGCTTGGCTCCGAGTGTCGGGTTAGATAAATAAAGTTAAGTAATGTAAATTAAAATAACTTACCCGGCGACACATTGTAAGCTCCATTCCTCCTTTATCTCGGTCACGACTGCAGCATCCCAATTAGCCACTTTCACTCACCTATAATTCCACAGATCCCATTATTAATTATTAATCATTAATTATCGGGCAACAATTAAGATACAATAAAATCAAGCACAGTACACTCAACAACCCACTTATAATATTATTTATTTTTAAAAATATCGCCAGCTATTTTATTAATTCTCGGTGATTTTTTTTTTTTTTTTTTAATCTGATTCCAGGACTCGGCAGAGGATTATCAGCACTTTGATCGGGTTGATCAATTTGTCAAATCAATTCAAACTAAACAATTAGTCTTTGGCTGTCTGTGCCAGCCGAAGAACAACAACAACAACAACAACAACAAGAACAACAATGACAGCGGTAGAAGTTGATACTGTTACTATCGGAGGAACTGGGATGATTGTTGCAATAATTACAATAATTATTATTATTATTATTATTAAACGAATAAAAACTCATGACCAGAGGAGGGTTTTTCCACCTACACCTACACCTACTTCTACTTCTAGGTCCAGCCCGCCGCGAAATCCTTCTCGGGCGCTTTCGTTGCTGGTTTTTACTACGCACGAGGAACGAGCTGGCAGCCACCCTGACGAATGATCCAGCATCCAGCTACGCCCGTTACAGCGACCGGGCTACTACTGGAGATCACTGCGTTCCGGCGCAAGCTCTGATTTCGATTTTCCCCGTAAGAAGCGCCACTGATGATGTGCCCACTCTACTCCAGAGTATCAACTTCTCATCCCTTTTTCATCTTCCTCGCAGATCTATAGATGTATATTGTGCTCCCCTTATCCACCCGCATCCGAGAACTACAACCCCAACTGTTGGCTCTTTTTCTCTCCCGCTTGCACGGCCACGTAAAAACTCCCCTGCAGACTCTCCGATGATACTGTGGAGATGTATAAGTGCTGGTCTTTGTGTGTATAATGCCAACTCTCGCTCTGGGGTTGCAAGAAACTAAGATTGTGCTGGTGGTACCCGAGCGAGCTGCTGGGGAGCACTCTGAAGGGTGAATTCTCAAGCCGGCTCAGACGCTCAAAAAACGTTTCGTTTCAGTTTTATTAATATAAATATTACGAGATAAATATCTTTAGCGTGTCGAGGATTCTTACCCGGAGGAGCGGTTGATTAATTTCTCTTTTTAATTCAATGCTTGGAAATTTTAAATACATTTTTCAGATTTATTGTTTGGAATTTGTCTGTTTAATAAAAAATTATCCTTTTTCCACGTTTTAATTTTTTTTTTTTTATTTTTGACCGCAAAAATCCTCGTTATGATAATTTTAAGAATTTTTTACAATAAATTAATTATTCTTATTCTCTTAATAATATAGATTATACAAAAAATTAAAAAAAAAAATTTTAAGATTCAGTTTTTAATCTTGAAAAACTATTTTTATTTTTTTAAATATTATTTTTGATAACTTTTAAAAAATTTTTCTTTAACAAATAAAATACAAGAAAAATTTCGTTAAATTCCCCATAAAAAAATCATGATTATAATTTTGAAAAAAAAATTTTTTCAACACTAATTTATTTAAAAAAAAAAAAAAATTCAAATGTCAGATTTCAGTGATAATTTTTGGAAACATTAATTACTATAATGATAGCTTTGATTACAGATTCGTCAATTAAGCTAAAAGCCTTGATGATAAATCATCAATACCTGGAGATAGTAATATTTAAGCGCAAGCTTCCAAAGGTCATACATAAAATATCTAGCGACTGTACTGTCATCACAAATGTTTGCACTCAATCCCCAACAGATAATAAACAGTATAAAATGAAATTTACTTGTTGGTATAAGAACGGGGCGTCAGAGGAGTTGTGTACACACAGACATGTGTACTAGTAACCGTACAGAAGCGTAAATATTTGGGCGTACCTGGGAGTACCTAATCAATGCCCTGAACCTGCTAAGGTATCATCCCCAGTGTCAACTCGTATATGTTGATGTACTTCTCCGCACAGTTAACTATTAATCCTCCAAATAAATAATTAATCCCTCTGTTCTCGTCTTCTCTAATTCCTTTGTAAATCCCCGATCCTCAAATGAGTTAATGTCTTTCATTATCAGCAGAGGAAAGAGCACCAGCAATTTCATATTGACGGAGTATTAAATATTTACAGTTAAATCCACACAAGACTTTCCAAAGTTTGTTACCATTACGTCAACTTTATGACTTGTCAGTCAGTTTTATTATAGCATCTCAGAAGTTTAGTTCTAAACCCGATATCACTGTCGCTATCACTTTATAGAACAGCATGGTTGAACAAGTGCCTGCGAATTACGGAAACTTCCACCAAGAAGTTTATTTAGCACGTAGTTTCCTTCACTTCTGCGGGTTATGGCCGGGCGCGACTTTCTTGCATTTTTCCTCCGTTTTAATCATAATTTCAGTGGTCCTTTGGCTGCCTTTTGCCGTGTTCTTATTCTCCAGCGACTCCATTGAAGACATCGTCGAGTCTACGGGGTATGTGCTCAGTGTGACCAATACGATCATCACCATGCTCATAGTCCGCTGGAATGCCGCGTCAATTACCGCAATTACCAAACACATGAGCGACAATTGGCTCTGCATGTCGTCGATTTCAAACCAGGACAAACAAATGCTTCAGAAAAATTTATTGAGCTCAAAGTTTGTCCTCCGCTCGGCATTTTCTTTTGTGATCTTCTGTGTCATCACTTTCTCGACAATGCCGTATGTCTTTGCAGCTATTTTGGGGCTCGAATTCCCTCGCAAAGCCGCAAGAGTCATCTGGTATCCGTTTCCTTTGGAAAATTTTTTTGTCATCGCATTGTCCTCTGCCCTTACAATAGCGACAATCTTTATCGACTCGCTGATCGATGTCGCGATTGATGCATTTACTATCATGGCAGTTTTTCACTGCGAAGGACAGTTGTCGTTACTCTGCACCACCATTTACAAATATCAAGGATTAATCAGGCATTCGGGTGATAATTTTACGGAATCTTTGAGGAGCTATCAAAAATCGTGTCCTTGTTTGAAATGCATCGTCGATCATCATGTAGACATTGGTCAGTTTGTTGAAGAAATAAATTATTATTCTAGTGCTGTTATATTTTCTAAAACTACTTTTACTATTATTAAATTTTGCGCTATGGGATTTTTTGTCGTCGAGGTAAATTAATTTTTTTTTTTTTTTTTTTCGCAAATTACTTATTTAACTAATTAATTGATTATTTATTTCAGTCAGCGCAAGAGAAAAATATATCGGGAATAATAATTCACTTATTGTATGTGTGCTGGAGCGGGTTCAGTCTAATTATTTATTGCTCGCTGGGTGAAAAACTGAGTAAGAAAAGTGAGGAGGTCGAAAGAGCAGTATGTGAAATCGATTGGAGCATTAAAAAGAGCAAGCAATCCCGGTCTTTGATGCTGATAATAATTCGCAGCAGAAAAGCATTTGCTCTAACTGCGGGTAAAATTTTTACGATGAACTTACTCTTCTATAAGGAGGTAAGTATATTTTTATAGTTTGAGTGATAGTGATAGTAATAATGACTAGTAACCTGCAGTCACTATGTGACTGATAAGAATTCTGATCTATGAATAAATAAAATTTTGCTTAATTAAATAATGGCTTTTGTTAAATTCTAAATTGTTCCTCAGAAAATTTCCTACAACAACTGTTACTGTTTTATAGGTCTATCTCCATTATTTTAGGAGATATAGGGTTTTTAGGAAAAACTCAAAAATCGAAAATTAAAATATATGTTTCCAAACTATAAAAGTAGCCATAACTCCTAAAATAATGACTTTTCTAATTCTCTTAATAATATAGATAATAATACCATTTATTATTTTATCTGATCTGCTTCCAGTGCATTTTAGCATCTATGTCATATCTCTCCGTCCTTATCGCTATCGGACTGGGTAAGTTTCTTTGATAAGAGATTACACGCTACAAAAATTTTTTTAAATATTCTCATCCTGTGAAATCTGGATAAAAGCATATTAAGCACGAACATGTGTACATATGTTTCGGAATACGGTAGTGGTTACTTATTGAATAACAGCTAGGTCAGCACGGATGTTGACTCCGAGTTCATAAAGCTCGGTATGAAGATATTTAAGCACTTTTAAAACAAGTTAAATCATTTATTTCATTAATATACTAAATATTTAATTAAATAAAAGCTCTCATTTATATTAAAAACTTAACTTACATTACTATTTTTAAAACAATTAAATTAATTAAGAATATTTAATAATTTCATTCGCTAAAAGTTAAACTAAAAAATTAAAATCGATAAAATATTTACAATTCAGCCATAAAATAAAGTAATAATTTTTTTTAATTAACAAACTTAGCGCAGAAAAAGTTTTTCTTCTTTACAATGCGCCAAATATCGGAAGAATTTTTTTTTTTGGTGAATAATTTTCCACAAAAAGAACGGAAAGATATTAACTGTGAATCTTGTGATGAATTTTTTTCTTCTTTATGCTTCAGGTGATGCAGCAGCTCTTTCAAAGGACTAAAAAAAAAATTATTTTTTTTATTAAAAATCAATAACTACTCTGGCAAATAATTATATGAGTTACTAAATGTAATAAAAAATAAAATAAATAAATAATTACTTGCAGCGGCACTTTTTTACACAATTAACTTACCACTTTTAAATGGATCCATTAAAGCTTCTTTATCTGAACAATCTTCATCAAAATTCAGAAGTCTGTTGAACTCTTCGAAATTATCAATCACTGTGTACTCAAACTTACGGTGATCAAGGTTACAGCTGTCACCCGGCATTTCAATCATCAGATACGTATTTTCTACGATTTCGTTCGCGTTATCAATCAATTTGAGCTCAAACGGCCCAACGTTATCGCGAAAACCATCCACGTGGGTATATTGGTCATCAATAAGATTGTCGAGGGTAAAAAATTCATCAATGCTTTCTCCCAGATAGCCAAGGACTTTTACTTCAAGCCCGCTGGTATCCAGGAGAGTGTTATCAACCAGAGCAAGATTTTTTAATTCTGAAGACTCAGTCTCCGTAAAATTTTCACAAAAATTATTAGACAATTGAGTTGGTGAGTAAAAAGTGACAGAATCGACAAATTCTATTTTATTTACATCTAAGTAATTATCTGTCTCGCCTACGTACCACATTGGAGAAGGTTTCAGCTTATCACGACTACCAGCATCAGGATTTACATCACTCAGCATTAGCTCATTCATCTTCTCGATAATTCCACTCAAGTCTTTTTTTTCGGTTAATTTTTGCTTTCTGCGATTTTTTTTTGAAATTTTATTTTTATTACTAATTAAAGAAAATTTAGAGTGATTTTGACGTTTTTTTAAAATGTTTGGTATAAAACGCTTTTTGTTACACTTTTTTTTAATTAATAATGATGAATTTAATTCACACGCTAAATAATTAATTATAAATTCATTTAAATTACTGCAAGGCATTTTTTTTTACATTTAAATACTCAGTTTTTATTAATTTAAGCTCAGAGCTTTTTTTTTTAAACTGTAACGGACTATCGCGATCTACAATCGATACCTCGAATGACTTTTTCAATTTTTGCTGAGTAACTAAGATGGCGGCTATTCGCCATGGTTTTGATTCGCTGATAATTTCGCGCCAAAAAATGTTTTATTTGAATTTAAAAAATTAATAAAATAGACATTTAAAAAAGTTTTAATAAATATTAATATTTAATCAAATTAAATAGAAAATATTTTAATTTAAATTTTGAATGTATTTAATTTTTAAATAAAAAATAAATTTTTTTTTTTTAAATGTCCTTTTACTGTCATAATATTTTAAGGTTATTAATAAAAAATTATGAAAAATAAAGTAGTAGATATTTAATAATTTTTATAATTTAAAAAAAAATTAAAATGCAGAAATTTTAAATAAAAAATGCAATTTTTTTAATAATATTTTTTATAACAAATTTCTTTATTAAATAAAATTAAAAAATTGTTAAATGACAGCTGATTTTAACGAGCTGTCATTAAAAAATTTTAAAGAAATTAAGTAATTAAAATTTGTTTTATTAATGGATTAATCAAATAAAATAAAATATTCAAAATATTTAATACATATCTCGTAAAAAATATCAATTATTTTAATTGAACTTCATTTAAATATAAATCTCAAAATGTTAATTTAATTTAAATATTCATTGAAATAAATAATTAATTAAATTAATAAATCGACGTCACCAGTCATCGCTGTCATTATTGTCATTAATCCGTAAATTTGAAAAAAGTACGTCGCGGACTTTTGGCTTTGGATCTTCTTTTATTTTAGACGGTACGGCTTCGCCCAACATCCACTCGAGTTCTTTAAAATAAATAAATATATAAATAAAGTTTCTTAAATAAATATACAAATTTTTAAACAAGCCAATTTATACCTTGTTCAGTCAGTTTCATTCCTCTGAGTTCTATAGGTCCAATTATCTGCTTAGCCATTTCTCCATTATGGTAAATAAATATTGTAGGTAAGTTTTTATCCGGCCAGTTGGGGATGCAGGTCGTGGAGATGCTCTTCAAGAATTTAGTCGCTGGGAACTTTTTAGCCAGCGTTGACAAATATTGATTTATCAAAGTACACAGTGGTATCCTAAAGGGACGAGTTTAAGATAAATTATTCATATTTTATTGCCTCTTACAACTATTATTATTAAAATAATGTCAGTGCAAATAGTATTACCCAGATTTATACAAATGAAGAACGACCCAGACATCCTCACCAGCGTTATTAACCTCAGCAACGTAATCCTGAGCAGATATTTCCTTAACATCTCCATACTTTGATTTGGACACCAGTGCTTTCATTTCAGCAAACCTTTTCCGTCTATATTCTTCTAAAACTTTTTCATCTTCCTCGTCTTCGAGCTCGTCTAGCTCATCCAAAGTTTTGTCCTCTAATTTTATCGTTTCTACAATAATTCAAATTAAATTAATAATTAATTATTTATAATAATAATTATCAATAATAAAAATTAAAAAAAATTGACATGTAAAAATTTTTAAAAATTATAAATATAATTTTTTTAAATAATAATAAAGTTAGCCGACGTTTTTAATTTTTTAATTATTTTTAATTTATTAAATTATAACTAAAAAATTGCATCTATAGTTTTTCAAGTTTTTAACAAGTCAAAAATTTATTTTTATTTTTCTGTAATAATTCTTTTAATAAAAAAAAGTTCTTGAAATTTTTAGAAGTCGGCTAACTTGACTTTTTTTCTTTAAATAATTTTTTAGAAAAAATTTATTTATAAAATAAAACTTAAAAATTATCAAGTACTAACTTTAATGTCATAAAATAAATAGATAAACAATAATTACCACGACCAGTTCTTTGATCGACAGTATTTTCAAGCAGGTTAATTATTTGATCTTCCGTAATTTCCTTTTCTTTGGGTTTCTCTGGAATAATTCCCTTTGACCTGAGGATGTCATTCCACTCGGTATCTTCATTAGGATTTTGCTGTAAGACAATTAAATAAATTAAATTACTTTAGAAACTTCAATTTAAATTTAATGACAATTCATTTTTACCATTTTGTTTGTTTTAACCTCACTCAATAAACAACTTAACTATTTACTTTTATTTATCTAGACTTTGATAACTTTTACTTTTAGGTTAATTGCTAACTGGCGTTAATAACAGTCTTTAAATTATTTTTCCTACAACTCCACATTTGGTAAATGTATCAAATTACTCACTCCAATCTACCATTTTCTCCATATTTCCATTAAAAAAATTTTCTCACTCACCATATGTCAACTTTTCTAAGAATTACACACCAGCGACTTCTAAAATTTTAAAAATCAATTTTAAACAATGATATTTCAACAATTATTTATTTAATTGTAATTAATTTCGCTCTTAATTAATTTTAACTATTAAAAAAAATTTGTTAACTCCAAAAAATTAATTTATTTATTTACAAATTAAAATTTTGCATGATTCTGAAGTTAGCTGTCAGCTGTTTAGTTTAAAAAATTTTTATAACAAATTAATTACCATAAAAAATGCTTCTAATAATTTTTATTAATTTTCACTCCTGAAATTTTTTTTTTAATAATTTAAATGTCATAAATTTATAAAAAAAAATCTGTCATTTTTTATGCAGTTTCATAATTTTGCGCGTTTTACCGCCAGTCGATAAGCGCGCCAAATTTAAAATTACATTTAAAATCCATAATTTTTATAAATTAATTAAATCTAAGCAAAAAACAATTTAAACAATTGAAATTAATTAAAAAATACATACTTTTAAATAATTAAAACCAATTTTCAGATCTAAAACGTCAGATGTCGCAACTTAAAACTCAGAATCTCCACCCGAGTCTCGATCGTAAGTTTCCGCGACCGCCCGCGTCTTCGGGCTCCTCCGTGGCCTCGGCATGGTGGGGTGACGTCACGACGCATGTTCTATCCTATCGAATATATTCGAATGACAGGTGGTACACAGCGCTCGGTACAAGTCGTACTCAAATTTCGTGCAAGAGACAGAACAATAAAATAAAGAAAAATAAAACAAGACAAGTGTTAGTGCAGCAGGACTATCAATACTCAGAACAATACAGACAGTTTAATTAAAATAAACGTGTGCGATGCTCAGGCCTTGTGTACGCTGTCAAATTTAAGTGTTTAATCACGGTTTTATAATGTATCCACCGAATCCCCGTGAGCTGCCCAAAAAAATTAGCTCTGTAAGAAAAGGTATGTACTTTTTTTTTTTCCAACATCCTGCCGATGAACTTACCACCGTTTATTCATCGATTAATGACATCGCCAGCTACTTTGTCTTATTATCTTTTATTATTATCATTTATTTATTATTATTATTTGATATTGAAGTTAACAGACACTTGAAAATTTTTTAATTTTTATAACAATTAAATTATTATAAAAAAAAATTTTATGAAAATTATTAGTGTAAATTTTTTTAAAAATATTTTATGTGTTATAAATATTCAAATAATTTTCAAATATCTGCTAATTTCAGTATCATCATTATTATTATTATTTATTTATTTTTTTCAGCGATTTTAAGAAATCGGTACATAAAACTTGGCACTCAAGGCCGTCGATTATCATTTTTGTGAGTAAATCCCATACCAGAGACAATAAAACTCATCATTAAAATAAAAATAATCAAGAATTTTATTGGGATAAATAAACATATTAATACTAATTTTAAAAAAGCCTAAAGTTGACAGACAAAAATTTTTTTATAATTTTACAAAAATTAAATTATGAAAAAAAATTATAACATTGAAGTTGACAGATATTAAAAATTTTTTTATAATTTTACAAAAATTAAATTATGAAAAAAAATTATAACATTGAAGTTGACAGATATTAAAAATTTTTTTATAATTTTACAACTATTAAATTATTAAAAAGTTTCACATGTGAAAATAAATAAAAATTACAAGTGAAAATTTTTAGAAATATTTTTTTATTGTAATTAATTTGTTAAAAAAATTTTTAAAATTGACAGCTGACTTCTAATTTCAGTATTATAAAAAATTCCATACGTGGAAATTTTTTATTATGATTAAATTGTTATAATTTGACAGCTGTCAGCTAACTTTAGTATAAGAAAAAAAAGAGCAATTTATTATTGACAATAAATAACAACAAATAGAGTAAATCCATTACACGACTGTCAGATGATTTAAAAAAAAACTGTCAACAGTCTTTGTATGACTTTCTCTTGTCTCACCTAATACACACATCAGTCATGCATACTCTTACGCTTAATTAACTACCATTTATCATCTCTATCATTACACATACATAATTTACCTTTTATTCATTTTATTATAAAACTTTTGTTTTTTCTATTGCACATACTCGGGAAAGCGTATAAATTACTCTTATCCGTACTCAATTGTTGTTTCATTTGGTCAAAGCTCCAACAATTTAACACCCTGTGACTCTTTATTCTCTAAAAACAATTCTTCATTCACTTTTCAATTAACAAATTAATTACAAGCTTGTTGCTAGTTTTAAATACAAGAAAACTACCAACCGTTGAAGATACAATCAGTTATCTCTAATCTTTGTTTACTTTTATATGTTTATTAAAAAAATTCAATTACTATAAGCACTGCTAATATGACGTAATTTAATATAAAAAAAAAAAAAAACAAATCGGCTTATTGATTTTTACTCTTTTTTTTATTCTATTTTTAAATAAAAATTGCAGAGGTGTTTAACTGGTGATGGTAATTAAATCGGGCGTAGTTAGAATTAATATTAATTAATTTGTTATTATTCTCGCTAATTTATTCAATTATTGACAGGTGGTGCAGAAAAGCTGAGTGGTCTATATGGGGCAATGCGTGTCTCGTAAGGCGGGCGCTGTTATCGCAGCATCGTCGTACCGAATCATGGACAAGCCCGCCAAGAATCAGGTAAATTTTTTACTTTAATAATTTATAATTGCAATTGTAGGAAAATAATTAAGTTTGTCTTGATAAAAATAAGGGATAAGGATACCAAAAAAATTGGTAATTTTTTACAAGTGAGGTCAATCCTATTTTGGGCCAAATCTTTCGATAACTTTTTTGCCTTCAAAAATTGGAAAAAATTTTGACTCTTATGTTTTTCGATATAATTTTTAATTTATTTTTTTTTTAATGTTTTTGATAAATTTTTTTTTGGAAAAATACATAAAAAAACAAACAAAAAAAAAATGAATATCACAATTTTCTAAAAAATTTATAAATTTGTTAAAATTGTGGTAATCAAATTTTTTTTTAATTGTTCATTTTTATGTATTTTACAAAAAAAAAAAAAAAAATATATAAAAATTTTAAAAAAAATGAAAATTAAAATAGTAGACCCCATTTGTAAATAATTACCTAAAATTGCAATATTAGAAAAAATAATGAAGTTTGTCTTGATCAAAATAAGGGACAAGGGTAAAAAAAAATTTTTGAAATCCGGAACGAGGAAGCTATAGTCATACAAATGGTGCGAGTGCGTCGACCTTTTACTTGCCTGACGACTTATGTATTATATATTCCTGTGTGTAAAGATAATACAATAAGGCTCTGGGCTGTTACTCCGTATAGTACTCACAAAGTTACACAAGTATATTATAAATTATAATATAGTGTAATGTTTGTCGAGTTATAAGATCGTTTTCAGATGTTGACACTCGACAGTCCAATTATTGTCTTGTCTAGGATGATAAATCTTAGGGTTTAATTAATATAATTGTTAAATTCCATTGCTTATTTATTAATAGTAACTTCCTCTTGCTTTTTTTTTCTATTTAAATATTTTTAGACGTAACTAGTCGCGTGATTCACGGTTTGCTCGCTCAATGGAATTTAATTAATGCCTCTCTTTGTTGGATCATAAATGGATGAAACTGAAGATGATATTGCGTATTATATATCAGTCTTATAAAACTCAAGAATCAGAACAAAAAACAATTCAAAAAAAAAAAAAAAAAAATAAGAATAAAACTATTTATCTAGCTATTTTATTTCTTGTAATATCATGAAACGTCAGTCATGCTTTCAATTCAATTTATCTCATCTCAAAGATATTGAAAGTGATACTGAGGATATTAAAGCATTGAGCCACGCCAGCACAATTCTGGAATGCCGATCTGTGGGAGCTCAGCCCATAAACTACATTCTCATGCATATATTATTTACCATTTGCATTAATGATCTCGATCGACAATCGAAAGTACACCGAGATCTTGCTCTGTGCTGCCTTTCAACAAGACTGAGGACAAAAAATAACATCTCACTGTTTACTGCTTCCGATCGAGACAATCACCGAGTAAATTGGTGCAGTACTTTACTCCGATCTCGTATGGACAGATAAGTGACCTGCTTTCAAGAGCATCAGCAATCGCCGATTTCTCATTTGCGATCTCATTCTTTTCGCCTACTAGTACTTGACTTGTATTGTACAAGAAACTTGAAGGAATAATTTTTATTTATGACTATAAAATCGGTAATCAGCTTGGAACAGAATTAAAAAATAATTATAATTAATAAGGAATAATTGTAAGCGAGTCTTAATGATCTGCATAATCTTGCTGGTATGGATAATGAATTAGTTATCGCGTGATCACCCAAGCGTTTGTCTTGGTATGGGCATCTACCAAGCTATCCGTACCGATACTCGAGATCCGAGTTAATTCAACCGTTAATTGCGTATCAACACACTACTACTTCTATAATAATAAAATTATTATTATTATTATTATTATTATTATCTCTAGATACATAATTAAGAAATGATCTTGTATCTTGAGAATTATTGACATTTTTTAAAGATATAATAATTTTATCCCGACATTACACTCATCGAGACCTTTGCTAAAATTCTAAAACTCAAAAATGAAAAAATTACATTATTAATTTTAATACTAATAACAATATAATATAATATACTCTCCCACACAATTATAATTATTATTTTCATTTTAATAATAATAATTAAAGCCATTAGATATAGTTTTTACTTATAATCGCGGCTTTCTCGATTCAATGTACAAGTGTTCCACACTTGTGCTGCTAAAAAATTCAATTTCGTTTGGTTTATTATCTCTTAATAAATATATAGCTGAGTCGTGTGAAAACATAAAATTTATTAGTTGTAAATAATAAAATAAATGAAACGTCGGTTTTAATTCGAGAATTGAAATGTCTTTGGAGTTGTTGTTGGTCTTAGCACTAACAGTTTGCTTTATATTTATACACACCAGTAAATCTAAAAGGAATTTTAGTTAGCAATTGAGAGAGGAAGAGCTCGTGAACTCTAAAGAGCGTGGGAGATTTACTGTGTGTATTCCAGGCAATTTAAGTACTCGTACTTACATTAATACTTGGAGTACGAGGTATATGCGGGTTAAGTACGAGTACGAGGGCCTTTGCGCACACGTATGCCAGTGAGAAAAATGAAATTTCTCCTTGAGATTCCCCGAGAGGTCTTACTCCTGTGAACCGTTATGTACAAGGTACACAATGTACAATACAATACAGGAGAGAGGCTTTGCGATAGGATCATACATAAGCGTACGGATATTTTAAATACGTTCCGCTTCGAACAGAACGTATTGCATGCCTCCTTATCCTGTAATAGCTTTGCTTACATTCGTACTAACTAAATATCAGTCTCACAGTTAACTACTAAGCCAACTATATTCTCCTTTGATTCAACTTTGCCTTAGCTCTTTCTTCATCACGTACTTCGACTCATACGGAATAGAATTTAATAGAAGTAAAATGAAAGGCAAAGGTGACGGACGGATCATCGCATGTGCTTACATTCATTTTAGTGTTTGGCTTCGTTGTTGGTTCAAGTTCAGATCTTGGTTCATTGTCCTTTGAAATAGGGCCTTCGATTTAGTCAATGTTTAATTATCTACTTTCTTCTAGTCACTCTATTCAGATTGTACTATTTTTATCTATCTTTATCTGTAAATGAATAATAATATAAAAATTAACTTGATTTAAAAAAAAATTTTTTTAAATTAAGAAAATACTTTCTTAAATATTGACGTTTTTAAAAATATAAGCTCATCCCGATGTTAGACTCATCAAGAGCTTTCATTTGAGTACCCACATGCATTTTTCATATATTTGATATATAAATATATAAAATATATGAAAAATTGATGTGGGTACTCAAATGAAAGGTCTCGATGAGTGTAACATCAAAATGAGCTTATATCTTTAAAAATGTCAATTATTCACAAGATATAAAGTCATTTCTTAATTTTATTAATTTTAATTAAAAAAATAAATTTCTTCAGAATATTTTTCTTGCAAAATATTTTCTCTTAAATAAAAAATTATAAATACTTCCAAAAATCCTTAAGAACAAAATTAAGGATAAAATAATTAAGAAATAAATTTAAAAAATTCTATTAATTTTAATCACTGGATTTTAAATAGCCATTTAGCCTGAAGTTTAACAATTCTTCTAAATATCACTAATATGATAATTTATCAAGAAGCGATGAGTATCAATCCGTAAATGACTTTCTAGATTGCCAGTATTCAGGCCATATGTAAATCCGTAAATGTTAACTGTCTTTGTAAAACCCACCTCTTTTTATTCATCAGTTGTGCGGATGGTACTTTATTTTAATTTATTTATGTGTTCGCGGGTGTGATGCTCTTTCACCGGAAGCACAACAACTGGGATAAAAATAGTTTACACTAAAGTGAGTGTATGAAATAAAAATAAAAATAAATATTAAGAATAGAAAGTGCATGACAATCCAAATAAATACAAATATTTTGTTTAAAGCTAAACATTACATGCTTACGCTGAAAAATTAATAACAATATATGCAATTGGGTAATTAAGAGTTAATTATAGCTCTAAAAAAAAAAAGACTAGACTCGCTTTCTAGCGTTTTCCTGTCTTAGCTCATCCTCCTTCTGTTAATCTTTCGATTTAGAATTTGCCCTGAAAAAACAAACTGCCCAATTAATTAAACTCCTGGCATTCTGACACTAGGTAGTGAATTTCGCAATGCGGATACCGCAGAAACTAGAGGCTGACATTAACCTGTGCTGTGATTGCCCATAAATTGAGCGACAACAAAATTTACAGCTGGAATTAAAGTTGGGAGAGAGTGGAGAGAGACGGTGTCTGGAGGATCGGGGAAGGAGATGAAAGGTAAAGGTCGAACACGATTCAGAGGGCAGAGTAACCTGCACTATCGATTATATTCTATACATTCTATGTTATACGTGATAGCCAGAGTCAGGTGAGAGCGCAGAACCGTAACGTAAATGGTGTCTTAGGCGTCACGATGGCGCAGTTCTCGGTTCTGGTATCGATTCTTTTTCCGGTGGCGCCGGCCGGACCACGTGAGTCATCTCCTCGCAAATAATCCCTCATTTTCTTTCTTTCTTTAGTTCCATCAACTTACTCCCCTTTTACTTGCCTTAATTTATATTTTCTTTCTTTTAGTCTCCCTAAGTTTAATTGACCCTCTACTCAATGTGACACTCTTGTCTTTGTCAATATCTTCTTTTTTTTTTTTTTATTGATCAAATATCCAGAATGCAGTGTAGGCACAAAAATTAACAATAATAATAATACACGGAAAAAATAAAAAGGGAAAAATTAGATTATATAATCTAACGAGGCGCTCCGTATGAAAAACTGAAAAAATTATAGTTTCAGATTGTAATTATTACAGATTTTGTAAAAATTGCATTGTAAAATGTAAAAATTAATATTCAGAGTTTGAATTTAGAAAAATTTTATTTTAAACTGCAATTTTTATAGTTTTTTATACGAAACGACGCTTATTACTATTTATAATGTAATTTTTACATTTTTTTTGCGTATAATAATAATACATATTTTTTTAATTATTTTCAAATTTAAAAATAAAAAAATTACATCAAAAATTTTTTTTTTATATCGCGTAATTTATAAAAAAAAAAAGACCTAACAAAAAAAAATGTTTCTAATTTAAGTAATGTAAGTCAAGAAGACTGTCACGATTTTTTTCATAAAAATTCCTCTATGATATGACGTCTTAAAGACACTTGTTTAACATCGAAGCCTTGCATTCTCATTTTCATTGATCTAATCATTTTACAAGATTACCTCATTGTTCTGCTAAAAATGATTAAACTTGACATTTAAATAGCATTAAGCTACCCAGCAAATTGCGCTTAAGAAACGAGCTGAAACTCTGGCAAAAAAATTACAATCTTAATCTAAATATGATGAATAATAAATGAGGATAAATGATAGCGATTAGATTGATAGTTAATTTTATTATTATATAATTTTTTTTTCATAATAATGGATTCAGTGGTTTTATTTGCCGAACGATAGCAATAAAATCCTGTGCTCGCGTTCGCGCACTGGCGTCGCGACGCCGGCGCGTTAGGTCCGATCGATCCTCTACTTGACTCTTTTTATCCGTCGACTGGCCAGGGTTATCCGTTGACGTGCGTAACCGCGACGAACCTCGAGTCTAGAGGCGCATTCTTGTATATTCTATCGTCTTCTCGGAGAAGAAGACCGTCATCACAATTATTATCATCGTTATTACCATCGCCGCAATCAAAATCGTCAACGAAGATGTGACATCAGCAAGATCACCAGTAAGAGCTACTCCGAGTGTTCTACGCCACTGTGAATCCGCGATAAGACCGTTCTGTCGAGATTGCTAAATCCTCAGGCCTTGGGAATAATAATTTTAATTGTAACTCGATAATCATCCAACGATTGCGTTCTTGGAAGCGAAATTTGCGTAAGAAGTCGGCTTGTAAGCTGAAAAATTATAAAAAAAATTATTTTAAATAAATTTAGCTGTGGTAGGGAAGAAATAAAGCGATGGGGACGCGAAGAATTAATTGAATCGTCAATGTAATTTGGAGTTTTTAAAATAAAGTGTTTGCCAACTCGTCATCCATCATATCTTGGCTAGGCAGTTAGTTTTTACCAAAGACATGGATTATCGACATGGATTCCGCTATAAAGAGGACAATGATATGGAGAACGATAAAGATTGCGCCACCAATTTCTATTTCACTGCGGTAAGGATTATTTAATATAATTTACGTTCCAATTACTGTACCGGTGACGAGTGACAGTCTGTATTTATATTTATGCAATTTTTATTTAGTATTTATTATATTTATGGCTTATGTCATTCATTAAGTGGTCGGTTAAGTTAAATAAACACGGAACTTATTACTTATTAGTACATTTAATAGGTTGATGTTAATAATATTATTATCGTGAGTCACAACTCGGACTTACTAGGCGTAATATGTTTTTAGAGTGTGCTGACAGACTATACTGTCATGTGGAGCTTGTAACTGGCATGGGACCCGCACTCGAAATAGAATTTGCTTCTAGACACAAGACACTTTGGGTTTATACAAAAATTGTTTCACTCTCGTTCCTCATTTTCGAGCTCCGCTTTAGTTTGTTCGTCTCGTTTAATTTTCTGTGTTTTAGGGAATTTTATTGGGAGTGAAGTTAATTAAATTGGTGATCTGACGGACTTGGGTGGGTCGGAATTCTCTTTCTTTTTTAATTAATGATACTGAATAAATAACTTACATTTATTTGGTTTTATTTAAAAGGTAAATAACGACGAAAGAAAATTATTTCTAAGAGTGAAATTATTTATTTCAATAATCATAAAAATTATTAATTTTAAGGTCGTTTTAATTGTAATCAATTGACAGTTGAAAATTTTTTAATTTCATTTAAAAAATAAATTAATACTAAAATAATAATTTATTTATTTAAAAAATGAAAATTGTAAAATTTTTATTTATTTTAATAATTTAATAAACAAACAATTTAAAAATTACATTTTTTTTTTTTTTAGAATAATTTATTTATTTAAAAAATGAAAATTGTAAAATTTTTATTTATTTTAATAATTTAATAAACAAACAATTTAAAAATTACATTTTTTTTTTTTTTAGAATAATTTATTTATTTAAAAAATTAAAAAAAATTATCAACTGCGTTAAATTCAGTCCTGATTAAATTACTCTTACTTATACCAAGACAATCTTAATTTTAAAACTAAAAATTTATTAACAAAAAGAAAATTTTAATTAAAAAAAAAAAATACCAAAAACTTCAAAAAATAAAATACAATCTATTTCAGGACGACAGCAAAGTCGCTTCGAAGAGAGGCGCGCCACAAACACGAGGCACCGCGATATCCTTCGGCTTCCGCCGGCGGTCCCGTGGAGACGGCCACCACCAGCCCATAAAAAGCTACGAGGAAGACCTGCCACCTCGCTCCAAATCCCTGGGCCCGGAGCAGGTGCGAAGACGACTGGACGAGGATGACCGTCATCAGCGAGTCCAGAGCGCCTCGTCAGGGCGATCGACACCGCGACTCGCGCCTCCGAAAAAAGAGATCGTCGCCGGCAACGTCAGGATGAACCGGTTCGGGTTCCGGCAGCCTCAGCCCGGCAGGTACACCGACAAAGTCGCGGACTGCTCCAGCCACAGTGCGGGACACTTCAATCAAGAAAAATCCCATCAACAACATCAGCAGGAGCGTTCAAGAACCAGCCAGCCCGCAGCTGCTCCGAAGCTGAGGCCCTCGCCAGTGAATAACCCTCCGGCCTACGGCAATTCAGTGCCGAGTAACTTGACCGAGACTAACCGCATACCCAGGGTGACCAGTACTAATGTTAATAACATTCCAGAACCGGTTAGCAAGTACACTCTGCATACCAGCCACCTGCCGTTGCCTCAGTACGCCGTCAGAGTGACCGACGCGAACTCCAAGATCGCAAAGACAGTCGCCAACCAGAACAGAAAGGTCTCGACGGCTTCTAAGAGCTCCGCGGGCTCGCAGTCCGGGTCCGGCACCGAGGACTCGGGAATCGGGAGTCAGCCTGGATATCTCATAGATCACGAGATGTCAATGCTGAATGTCAATCCTGGCGCGTCCTCGGTCAGGAGGATCCAGGTCAGGCCCAGGAACCTGAGGATGGTCGTCAACGGGAAGAGCTTCGACGTGAGAGATGTCGATGACGACAACACAGTTACCGAAATTTCGGTGATTCCTCTGCCGAAGGCCTTCGCCAGTGTGAACCTCAGCACGGGTCTCGTCCGAGAACGGACCAGTCAGTTCCACCAGAGGATAGCCAACAACAAGGACAACAGGTACTGCACCAGCGAGTCCATCACCTCGATGTCGACGACCTCCTCAGAAGGGTACGACGAGGGACTGGGTGAGGAGAAGGTCTTCAAAGATCGCTCTCGCTCGGAGAAAGTCCCCTCGATTAAATCTGACTTCAGTCCGCCTAGTTCAGACGACCCCGAGTACGGACACGGCGAGGCGATGGCTGATGAGTACTCCTTCAGCTCCAGTGACGAGTGCCGTGCTAATCAGCGTCTCAACAGCCAGCTGGTTAATACTGCTGCTGCTACTCAAGCTGCGGGCTTGACGCTGCCTAAGAATTCTCTGCGCTCCGTGATGCTCACTATTGAAGATCCCGCTTTTGCGGCGGCTGCTGCTTCTTCGACTACTCTTATTGATGATGAGACATCCCCGGTTGACAGCTTGGTTGACAGTCTCACTGCTAGCATCACTCAGTCGGATGGACAAGCTTCCAAGAGGGAAAAAGTTCCGGATAAGGTTCTGGGGAATGTTGAGGATGATTCTCCGGGCACTCCGACTAATGCTTCTAATTCCCTCAGCTTGTCCGAGGGCAGGGAGTACTTTGATGATGAAATTGCTGATCAGCCTGGGTTGACTTTTGATGATACTACCAGGGTTGGGCAGGAAACTCTTTCTGGTCGCGCTAGTCGACAAGTTACCGACAGTAGCAATACTTTGATGGAACCTGTTAATAAAACTCGTAAGTTTTTCGTGATGGAAATTTTTTTCAGTTGTAAATTATGGATTTAATTTTATTTTTTTAATAGAAAATATTTTTAATTTAATTTTTTTGATAGAAAATTAATATATTAAATTATTAAATTTAATTTTATAATAAAAATAATAATAAGAATTTTACAACTCTAAAATTAATTATTTAACTTGAATTAATTGATAGAATAATTAATAAATTTTATTTAAAAATTTTTCAGATTCAGTACAAGGAAAACACATAGAAAACAGTCCACTAAATTGCCGAAGAATCAGTAGAACCGGAAGTGTTGATACTCTGTCACCCTGTGAATCAATAACTTCTGATGATTTAATGCTGGACTATGAACGTAGTGAAACCAGCTCTTTTGATGAACCTAATCGAAGGTATTTTAATTTTAAACATAAATCTAAAATCATCAGACCTCTGACAATTTTAAGGGTCAGTTTTTCAATCCGGGATAAAATTTTATTCAACGCTAAACTGACAATAATAATTATATTTTGGATAAAATTTTATCTCGGATTGAAAAACTGGCCCTAAATATTTTAAAAAGTATAAGTTAAATTTTTATAATTATTTTATCAGTCTTAATTTAATAATAGAATAAAATAAAATAAAAAATAGAAGTCTGCTGATTTCAGTAGTACAAATTTTTAAATAATCAATAAAAAAAATATATATATTGACCATTAATTAAATAATAAAAAAATTCTTTAGATTTGAATCAAGTCCAGCGATCCACGAAATGGACGACGCGACAATCCTCTCGGAGCTAGAGGCCCAGGGCGAGGAAGTGATGAGAGAGTGGTCATCACTCCTGGGCACTCATCCCCAAATTTCAAACTCAAATTTGACCAACAACAACTTGGTCCCCAGCAACAACACCAACATCAACCAACAAATCTCCGAATCTGGGTATGTATTTAATTACTCCAAGCAGTTGTGGTCCATGACTTTTCAAAAATTTCTTTCTTAATTGGCAATTTATTTATTTAAAAAAAAAAATTGATTAAATTAATTATTCGGACAAGCCATGGATCATAATATAAGCATAGATGATTTAAACGCTTAGCCTTTTTTAAAAATTTGTAAATAAGCTTATTTGTTAGCTTTATGTTGTCCTCTAGTCAATATCCCGCATACGTCACAATAACAATCGTTATTGTTATTATTATTGCGTTATACTATAGAATTATTTTCCTTGATACAAGTGTCGTTTGTTATTCTTACTAAGCCGCTCGTTCCGTCTTCAATAAAAGCAGCCGACTGTAGATCCAGGTCATCGACTAATTCTATAAACTTTACATATTTATTATATATTCTAAGTCATTGAGTTTCTAAGAAACTTATATACCTGCAGAAGCTTTACACTCATTTTACATCAATACAGTTAATGAATACTTCTTTAGTATTTTATTATTATTATCCTTAAAAATATTACTAGCTCTTTGAATTTCTTTAAATAATTCAAGTTTATTATTACTTACTTTCTAATAAAGCTAAACATTTATTTTCATAAAATTATTTGTGTAAAAAATCGATAAAAAAATTTGTTATTTATATTTTATATCAATAGTTTTAATTAATAACAAGTTCTAATTTCTATTTAATTTTTTTATCAAGTTATAAGATTATAATTTTATTAATATAATTTATTCAAGATAAATAATTTTTTATAAAAATATTTATAAGTATTCTTTACATAAATAGTTTTAAATAATATCAATATTTAGTAAATATTTACAACCATTTTAATTTTTATTTTTTTTGAACGAAATTTCTATTTGATTTTTTTTTTTTTTTTTTTTTTTTTTTTTTTTTTTTGAAAAATAAATAAACTTGAATTATTTTCATAAATAATAATAAATAAAAATTTTTTTTTCTCAGTAATCATTAAAAATAAACAAACAAAAATGTATTGAATCATCAAATGAATAGAAATGATCATACTGAGTGATATATACCTAATGGCTCGTGTCTCATTGACATGTTCGCGGTATGAGTCAGACAAATCCCCGATAAAACAGTAAATAAATAAAAAAAATCGCTGTAAAAAAAAATGGAGTTTAAATAAAAGTAATAATAATTAGTAAATGAATCCTTAGTCAGTAGAAAGTGTTATGGAGCACGAGGAAGGATATTACTCCACAATCCACAATCTGATGCGTACTAGTCTATGTAGCTGACTACCTGTAATGATAATTACTATTACACATTGCAGTATAGTTAGAGTTAGTATAAGTATATAGTATATTCGTACATGCAGGTACAATAATACTCTAGCTCTCCCTTCTTGCAGCAGTACTAATACTACTAAAAGCTATTGAACGGTTTGCGCAGCCGGTGGTTGACGCGAACATACACCAACGACCAACGGTGCGATCGAACCCACCGCCTGTACTCTTGTCTGTATATATATATATATATATAAATATATATATATATAAGTGCTGGTATATTTTCAGACACCACGCTTAGACTGACTTTAGTGCTCAGCTCGCCGTCAGACCTCGTAGTCGGAGATATCGCGGTATTGCAGTCTGGCTCTCCACTCAATCTTTATCTGCTTCTTTTTACTACATGTTACATACAAATTTATTATTATTATTATCATCATTTTATCGCGAGTAATAATAATAAAGGGGCGTCGCGGTTCATTCGCTTGCTAAAGAAGTTAGTGTAACAGCTTCCTCCGAATATAATAGCGTTAGTACTGTACCAATCGATCTCCAGTTCATGGGTATTCATTTTATTCACTTTATTCACTCTATTCAACTCCCTCGTACAGCATTCATATAAATCTCGTTGATATTGCATACCAAGTGCTTGAAACAAAAAACTCCTACCAGACTTACTTCACTTTTAATTGAATATTTTTATAAAACTTTGAAAATTTTTTGCTACTCCAGTTGCACCCGCGAATAAGCTATTGTTTTAATTATTCAGACACCGGCGTTCAATTACGCTAATTAGAGTATCAAGTTTCATAAGCCAAATGGCTGGTTTAATTTTTTTTGTTTATAAATTTTTATTAATTTTAATTATTTTTGAGATAGATGCTTGAAAATTTTTGTTTTAATTAATTATATTAGTCAAAAATTACATTTTTTTTTATTAAATTGATTTAAAAAATAGTCTTTAATTAAATTAAAACAAAAATTTTTTAATTAAAATCGTTTCAAAAAATTTTTAAAATTAAATTCATTTAAAAAGTATTTTTAATTAAATTAATTAAAAAAAAAATTTTTAATTAAATTAAAACAAAATTTTTTTAAATAAATTCGTTTTAAAAAATTTTTAAAATTAAATTTATTAAAATTTTTACTTTAATTAAATTTAAATAAATTTTTAAAAATAAAATCTATTATAAAACATTTTAATAATTTAATTTTAATTACCAAAAATTTTCAATCATCTAATATAAATAATTAAAATACGCTTAAAATTCCTGATTAACAATTCCCACCAAAAAAAAAAAAAATCCTGCTTATTTTTGCATGTCGCAATTGTCATTAAACCGCAGCATGAACTTCATCTAAAAAAAAAACTCACAAAATAAAAGAAAAATTCTTAGCTTGGGGTTTTGTAAAAATTCGTCGTGGTCATGGGCTAAGTGGCTAGAGCCCCTCAGCATAAAAAAAAAAAACAAATCTAAAAATGATTGAATGATTATCGGGTGACTGAGAGGTAGTTGTTTTGTGTTCTAGTGCACTTATTAAGCGAGTGAAGCAATTGCAAATCGAGGATGAGGAGGCTACGGGTGGGGACTACTATCAACTGACTTATCCTAACTAGCAAACACTCACCAGCCCTCCCTCGATGACTAACCACTAATACTCCAGGTGCTAGTGCCGTGCGAGGGCTCGAAGGACAAGTCTCTTCTGTCCGCCCAATACAGTGCCATTCCAATTACACTTAATTATTCTTTAATTAGTCTTCTAATTCTCACCGATTAAAGTTTGAAAAAATATTTAAAAATTCCGGGTTTGCACAAATTATTTTTATTGCAAAAATTAGTCGGTCAGTACTTAGATAAGAGTCAATATTTTTACAATTTCATATCAAGTTGTTGTTATAGTAACGTTTAATAATCTAACAATCCATTTATTAAGAGCGTTAATCGTCTTAGATAATTATTTTTAAAATCATTTTCTACGGGTTGTAGTTTCTTATATTTTTAATATTAATTATCATTAAATCTTCCATTAAAATATATAACCAATACCTCGTTTAATAGAATAATTAGTTCCTCAATTAATATACGTAAAAAATAATTAAAAAAAAAATTTTAGCGAGTAATTATTGTGAATATTTAAAATAAAAAAGGGGAAGTTTAATTTGAATCTGCGGGCGGAAAAAAAAAAGTTTATTTACCAAAAGGACAATAAGTTAGAGTTTTACTTAGTAATAGTAATAATAATAATGATAAAAACAGTAACAGTAAGTAAAGAGTCGTGCCTGAGAAAATTATACGTACTTGGTGACTTAAAAGTGAACACACTTGAGTGAAAAAACAAATTTACTGTTTGTGATGCTGATTAATCCGCGCCCGCAGTGACTGAATATTATTATTTATTATTGAATGATTAAATAAAGTCTTGCCAAGGACAGATATTAATTATTAACGTAAAATAACAATAAGACTTATGAGTAAAGTTATTGAGGACAGAAAAGTCAAGACCACAATGAAGGAACCAGCTGTCCAGAATTCAGGATCTAAACTCGTAACTCCAGCGAATGGGTAAATAATCGAAAATATCTGCATCTTCCCTTCCTTATCAATATTTATATTTATATTGTATTATATTTATGGATATTTATATACGTCTATACAAAATTGATGTATTTGGAACGTGTCCGAAGATTATTCGACGTATAATCAGTACTCAGAAATTTATTGTTATTTTATTTTTATAAATAAGTTATAGATTTTAAAAATCATCGCTTGCGTACTGTGAAAAAAATTTTTTTTGAGCATGGTTGTGAATGTTTTTAATTTTAATTGAAGGATAATTGTAAGAAATGTCATAAAGTTGACGTAATACTAAAGTTAGCTGACGTTTTTATTTTTTTTGCATTTATTAAATTGAAAAAAAAATTTTTACTCCATTTTTTTTTTCAATTTTTTCAATGAAAAAAAAATTTCATTATTTTTAATTAAAATTAAAATTTTATTTTATGGAAATTTTAATTAAATAAAAAATAAAAATTTTATGTTAGGAAAATTTTAATTAATTAAAAAATTAAAATTTTTATCAAAAAACAACCATTAATTTTTAACAGTGTAGCTTCGGACACGGCTTCTAGTACTAACAGCATGGCAGTAGAAAAAAAAAATAAAAATTACCACCCTAAATAAAAAAAAAAAAAAAAAAATCATTCATGCTTAGCATGATCCATAATTAAATGTAGTAGCTAGTTTTTGGTTTATAAATAAAAATTACCATGAAACCTTAATACAAGGCCTTGTTTTTTGTGTCAGACACCTGCTGGTATGCTCTAAGCTCTCTGCTATATACTAGCGTAGCCGTTATTTAATGTTAAATAGAAGCAAACAAAAATAAAAACCCGATCGAAATATGAGTCACTGAGTAGTGTCAGCATTTTTTAGGATCCAGTGTTTAGTTGTGCTTAAGTAATTGAGGTCAAATTAGTGCGCTACCATGGACTCCAAGGCGTTTTTTGCGGATAATCACCAGGTCGATGACATTTACGCTTATAGCTAAGCACCAAGAGTAAAGACAAAGACTCGAGAACTGAACTGAACTCTTCACTCAGTACAAGTTACATAAATATAAAAAAATAAAAACCCCGGCGGTTATTACCAATGTTCAAGGAAGAAAAAAAAAAAACCTTTTTATATTGTTACATGATTGGGAAAATATTATTCTAATCCGAGTAATTTTGTTGGTAATTAGAGCGTTACTAGTTGGCCAGTGTACCAACTTTAATTTTCTTTGTCCGGTTGCGGCATTTGCTTTCTTTTACTCAATCCTTCCTTATATTTTTATTTATTTATATACCAACCTTTCAACTATTATTTTGATTCAATTTAATTTTATTTTATTTGATTAAAAGTTGAATTATTCCCTCAAAAATACAAATCAATAATGCAGCCTAATTATTTTTTAATAAATACTAAGAAGCTGTCGATGACCTTAATTACTGGCTTACATACTCGTAATTACAATCTTTTCTTATTTTTTTATTTCTGGGACAAGGACGATGCGGTATCGCGTGCGTTTGTAAAACAATCCTACGACCGACCTATCATTTTAGTTTTTTATTTTTACTTTGATGATTTCTGATATTCCGATGTACATAATATTAATGTAATATGTATAACTAGGAGCAACCTCGTGGTTAACCGGGGATTTTTTAATGCAAATGCTATCGCGGTGAATATCGTCGCTGTAATCTAACGTAGTACTATAATAAATTTGCATAATAGCGTGACTAGACTTTTTGGCACTAAATCGAGCGATTCGTTGCTGGTTGCTGGTTGCCGGTTGCCGGGATACCAACAGGATACATCACCATTAATTTTTCAGTTATTTTATTTTAGCAGTGGCTTTTATTATTTTTATTTTAAATTAATTTTTTTTTATTTTTTGAGGCTGCGGTGTCTGGTGTCTGCTCATTTTTTATAGGGCTGCACTGCGCCATTCGTTCAAAGTCAAGGTTGCTTACAGAAATATGATACTGCAATTTATATTTTCAAATTTAATAATTACAAGTTTTTTTTTTTTTTTTAGAAAAATTTATAATGTAATTTTTTTGTTTTGAATTTTAAACTTAAAAAAAATTAATAACTGGCAATCTTGCAGTCACTATGTGACTCCATTGAATTAAGAACTATAAATAATTAAAATTTTTATTAAGTAATGACTTTTTTTAAATTGCACTGTACTTTCTTAAATATTGAAGTTTTTTAAGATATAAGCTCATCCCGATGTTACACTCATCAAGAGCTTTCATTTGAGTACCCACATGTATTTTTATACATTTTTCATATATTCATACATATAATATATATAAATATATAACATATATGAAAAATTGATGTGGGTACTCAAATGAAAGCTCTTGATGAGTGTAATATCAAGATGAGCTTAAAATTTCAAAAATATAGCAGAGACAAGATAGCAGAGTCAGTTCTTAATTATTGACATTTTTCAAGATATAAGCTCATTCCGATGTTACACTCATCAAGAGCTTTCATTTGAGTACCCACATGCATTTTTATATATTTTTCATATATACATATATATAATATATATAAATATATGAAAAATTGATGTGGGTACTCAAATGTAAGGTTTCGATGAGTATAAAATCAGTATGAGCTTATATCTTTAAAAATATCAATTTTTCACAGGGTAAAAGATTATAAAGTTCAAAAAAACCGATTTTATCATATGGCTATCCTGTAAAAAAATTTTTTTTATTCTCTTAATGAGATAGATAATAAAAATAAATATTTTTTTAATGAATTTAAAACTCCAAAATAAAAAAATTACATTATAAATTTTTTATTTAAAAAAACTTAACAAAATTTTAATAATTCTTTAATTTAATAAAATACATCTCAAATTAAATTTCATAATTAATTTATACAAAAATTTCCATTTTTTATGTCCTAAATTAATTTTTTTTTATTCCCTAAAATTCTCAATCAAAATTCCTAAAATTTCTTCCCAAGAATAAATAATTAAAAAATTAATTCCATTAAATATTTTATTAGATATCGAAAAAACGGTGTCATATATTTTCCCCAGAGCTCTGGAGTAGAGAATATCGAGCGTCCTGAGAAGTCAGTAAGCGCTTGCGCGAAAATTCACGCGAGCGATTTTCCGTCTTTCCAGGTGCAGCTCCGCAGTTTTCTCTCGTCAGTCTCGGTATCAAACTCAAAATCATTATCCTTCACAAAATCATTATATCACACGTTAAACTATTATAAATTGTCATGTGTGTTATCAATCTTAGAAATAAATAACAACTAGCGGACGGCGGGAAAGATCGAGTTTGACGCAATGCGTAGTTTAGAAATAAAAACAGTTATTAATAATTACAAGGAAGGAGAGTTAAACTATTCACTGATGAGACCTTGACTTTGGGGACTGTAATTTGTGCCGACGCGCAAGTCTAAGATTACAACTAGTTACTGAAAGAGTTTGAGATTGTTTAATCCCCACTTAGACTTTTTATTATGTTCCAAATTAATATAAGTGTTTAATGATTGGATGAGCTATTTAGATTGAGCGACCGTTTTATTTAATGTATCGGACACAGTGTGGGATTCAGATGAGTCAGCTCCAGCCTTAAAACGGCCTCTTGTTTCTATTCAGTTATCTTCAGTCTCACTCTCTTTAAACTTCGTGTTGTCTATTTTTATTTATCTGACAGTTTTTCAATTGTAAATTAAATTTTATTAAAAAAAAAAAACTTTAAAAATTTTTTATTCATAATTAATTAATTAATTAAAAATTATTAAAATTTTTTTTAATAAATAAATTATAAATTAAATTTTTTACAAATAATTAATTAAAAATTGTGAAAATTTTTATTAAAATTAAATTATAAAAGATTTTTAAACTTGAAGAATTTTTTTTTATTAAAAATTCTCAAAATAAAAAAAAAATTTTAAGTGAAATTTAAAAATAAATTTTTTATCTATAATTAAGTAATTAAAAATTTTTATTAAACTAATTATTAATTTTTCTAAGTGATTTAATTATTTAAAAAATTTTCTATTAAAAAATGTAAAAAATTTTTATTAAAATTAAATTATAAAGCATTTTAAAACTTGAACAATTTTTTTTATTAAAAATTTAGAATTTCTAAGAGTAAAAAAAAATTATTTTAAATTAAAAAAAAATATTTTTTTGTTCATAATTAATTAATTAAAAATTGTAAAAAATGTGTATTAAATTAATTATTAATTTTTCTTATTGAATAAATTATTTAAAAAAATTTTCCATAAAAGAAAAATAAGTGAAATTATTAAAAATATTTTTCTAATTAAAAAAAATCAATTAATTAGCTGACAAAAAATTAAAAAACTGTCTAAAGATTATTCAAGCATGATAATAAAATAAATGAAATAAATAAAATAAATAAAATCAAGCGATGGCCTCTAATCCAGAAGATAAAGGCGCCAAGAGACGTGTAACGTTGATCCCGCGGGTTAAAGTGACTGCGAATTCCGGGGTGGTAAATAGAACGACAGTTGACCTAAATAATTTGCAAATAAGCGATAATGCCGAAGGAAAAGATTCCGGATTGTCATCCGAGAGCACGACGCCGACCGGCGGGTCCCCGCCTCCAAGGCACTCAAAATTAATAGCGACTTTTTCAGCCGCTAATCGAGGAAAAGTTGACCCAAGGTCTGTTTATTAAATCAAAAATAAAAATTAAACGCTTTTTTTTTTATTTGATCCTGTCAGCCTGTACCGATGAATTGACAATGATTATTTATTAAATGTGCATTAATATAATTATTTGTTTATGCTAAATTGTATTACGAATGATCAATTGCAATTTTATTGATGATAAAATAATAAAATAATTTTTTTTGATCCAGAATCGGCAGTGCAAGAACTTCTCGACTGTTGCGCAGCAGAACTGGCACCGACTCACCCCGTTCTTTGGACAGCGTAAGAACACGACAGGTCGCCAGTCCTTTCAGGCCGGTGTTAACAGCTAACGTAAGTCTCTTTTAATTATTTTTATTAAAATGAAATATTATTATGAATAATAAATTTAACAGGGTCAATCCCCGAGTCTTGACTCCGGCGACGAAGGAAGCCCCAGGCTAGAGCGATGTAATTACCAGCAGGACATCGTTTATATCAAGACAGGGTTATTGAAACTCATGCGCATCATTCAGGAGGTATTCAATATTTATTAAAAATTAAATTAGTGTTTTTTGCACCGCATTAATCACCATTTTTGTTTTTGTTACTGACAATTTTTTATTTGGTTAACGTCTATTTTTATTTGTTTTTTGTGTTTGTCTTCTTGGTAATCAATCAAGTCTGAAGAGAAAGATTTGACGAGGGTACGTTTTATTTTGTTTTGTTTTTTCACTTTTTTTTGCTTTATATGTCTATTTTTTGATAATTTTACTGGATATTAATTTTTAATATTTTTTTTCAGGCGGATACTCTCAATCCATTCAACACTTCGGTGGTAAGATATATTAAATTATTAATACATAATTAAGAAATGACCTTTTATCTTGTGAACTATTGACCTTTTTAAAAATGTAAACTCATCCCGATATTACACTCATCGAGACCTTTCATTTGAGTACCCACATCAATTTTTCATATATTTATATATATTTGATATATATGTATATATGAAAAATATATAAAAATGCATGTGGGTACTCAAATGAAAGCTTTTGATGAGTGTAACATCGGGATGAGCTTATATTTAAAAAAATGTCAATATTTAAGACAGTACGGTGTAATTTAACAAAAGTCATTACTTAATAAAGCAAAATTTGATTGATTTATAGTTATTGCAAGTTTGCTAGTAAATTAATAAAAATTTTTTCAACAGAATGGTCTCTTCCACAACCTGAATGAAGACAGCACCGATTCAAGCGGTTTATTATCAAACGGAGCACTAAATATTGCCGACGAATTGACTGATTTACGGAGACAAGTAATATTCCTCCAAGGACAATTAGAAGATAAGGACAGAGCGATACAAAATTTGCAGCTGCAAGTAGCTAAGCAGCAAGATTTGATAAACAGCGTGGATTCTCAAAATAGCAGTGTTTCGTATGGAAGTTCCACGAAAGATGTGTCTAATGCTGCTACTCAGACTGAAAAGGTTCGGTATATCCATTTTACCCTACATTTAATAAATTCACTGTTATAAATTTTTTTTTTTACTCCAAAGATTCGTCCGATATCAGCAGGACCATCATTACTGCAAGGATTTCCGCAAGACAATGGCATGGGGCCTCTCGTTAGGTAATTTATTAAAATAGAACCATTAAATGTCAATCGTAATCATTTAATTCACAAATTAGTGTCTAAAAAAGTATGTGAATAAATTTTTATTGCTGCCCTGGTGCTGTCTGATGCGTTCGAATAAACAGCTTCAGGATCGGGAAGGTAGAGTGCGTCAGTCCATGTGATTTATTAATGGGATATTTACTTTTGTGTGCATTTAATATCATTATTTACGCTTATTTGGTTAATTTTCGTTTATTTCCTTCTTCAGAGTTTCTCTAGTGCTTTTTAATTATTTAATTATATAATTAACGATGATAGATAATGAATAATTATTTATTATTAATAATATAACAATAGATTGCATGCGTCAGAGAGAAAAAAACGTGACCTTTGGTCTATTAACTTGAGACTAATTTTACACTCTAATGCTGAAGAGTGTTTTTATATTTTAATCTTATAATTTTTTAAATTATATTCATTGTTTATATTTTTGTATAATATGTACATACATAAAGTACCTGTTTAATTGAATTAAAAAAAAAAAAAAAAAAAAAAATTTAACATGATCGCTTCTATGAAATAATCGCGTTTTTTGTATAAAAAGTTCGTCGTTCTCACTTTTAAATAATATTTCATGCTGCGTTTAGCCGTGTGGGGTGAGTGTTAATTATTTGATTAACGATAATTTAATTTTTTTAACAAATTTTGAATTAAAAAAATTTTTTTTTAATTTTGATAAAATTTGATTTTTAAAAAAATTTTTTAAAATTTGATTTTGAACAAATTTTGATCATTTTTTTTTTTAATTTTATTTTTGCTAACTTTTTTATTAAATTTTGATTAATTTTTGTTTTTTGACTAAAATTATTCCATAAAATTAATAAAAATAAAAAATTTTTAAAATTCTTTTAGTTGGAGTGAATCGTGGAATCAAAATACATCACAACGACCGCTATCAATAGCAGAAATGAGCAGCAATGGTACGAGTAGCAGTAGCACTAAAAATAATCGGAAGATTGAACGCCCGCGAACAATTAGGCCCCGTCAGGAACAAATTCAAGCATCAAATCGTTTACTTAATGGCAATAGTAGTATAACAAACACTATCAACCTAAACAATAACGGAGTCGCCGAGCTAGAAAAAGAAAAATCCCAGGTCCAACCGAATTCAGTAGTGAGAAGAATACTTAAACCCCGTGACTCCGCGAGCCAAATAATCGACGACGAATTCACTAAAGACAAGTCTGAAGCACCCAAATCATGCATACCTGCGCTGAAAAAACCGACGCCGCGAGTCACGAGGCAGACAAATATTTCCATAAATCGAGCGCACAATGCGTAATTAAAATTGATGCTTGTTTATGTAGTATACATATATAAATATTTATATATATTTTTCATGACATGAAAAGATAAAATTATTATTTTATTTTTCATTTTGTAAATTTTATCTTTTTAGTTGCTGATTATTTTTAATTTGTATATATAAAAGAAATGTTTATATATATTTGTCAATTCGTTAGTAAGCGGTTGAAATTTATTTCAGCGCGATAACTACTGAATAGTTGCTCCACAGTATTTAAAAAAAATTTTATTAAGTAACATTGCTAAATTTAAAACCCGGAGATAATTTTTTTATATTTTATTTTGTTATAAAAATTAAATTAGGAGACATTTGATAATTTTAAGAATTTTTTTTTTTTTAATTTATTTAAAAAAAAAATGTTAAAATTTTTGTTAATTTTAATATCATTTTATAGTGAAAATAAAATTAGCAGATATTTGACAATTTTTAGAAATTTTTTCATAAAAAAAATTTTTTTTTTAATTTTACTTGTAGAAAATTTTAAAAACAATTTTTTTTGATTAATTAATAAATAAAATTGTTTTATTTTTGCTAATTTTACTCTCATTATATTATAAAAATAAAATTAGCAGACGATTGACAATTTTTTGAATTTTTCATATTGAAAAATTAAAAAAAAATTTTTCTAATTCAATTAAAAAAAATTATTTAATGTCTGCTAATTTAATTGTTATTTTTTTATTCTCGGATAAAAGTGACTTCATGGTTAATTACTTAAAAAAAAAAAAAAAATACAAGTCGGTTAATGCCGATAATTTTCTCCGGATAATTTAGTCTTGTTACCGAATAAAAGGTACGTTGTAACGAAAGCTTAAGTAAGTGATCAACGTAACAGTCATTCATTGTAGATTATATTTGTAAATATTATTATTTTTTATCATAAGTTGGAAATGGTTATAATTATAAAGATATAATTAATAAGAGTAATATGACAGGGACAAATTAAATTAAAATAATTATTTATTGCTCGAAAATCCTGCTGATTTAAAATTTATTTGTATATATACTATTAATTGGATCTGATTTTATTGTTCCGACGTATTTTGATGTCTACACTTGAATTATGGCCTAAAAAGCACTTGTATTTATTTATTTATTTTCCGTCAGAGCTTTATTGTGCATTTTTTATTTTTTGTTGATTTATTAGTTATTAATTGATGAAAATAGCCCGTCCTTATTTGTAATATACGCTCTGACAATATATGATATCAATAACTAAAATTTACCTCGATAAAAATTTTATGTCAAAAAAATTTTGTACGTTATACTTAATACTTATTAAAAATGTAACGATCTTCTACGAGATGATACAAAATATGATGATAATAATAATGATAATCAGTGCAAGCCAAATATCAGCTTCAATGGCTTTTTTGTATTAGAAATTTATATAAGATTTAAATATGTAATGTCAGTTGAGTCTTTTTTTAATAGTGTCTCTTTTTTTTTATTGATTTATTAAATTAGAATTTTTGGGACGGCTCAAAAAATTTTTTTTGAATAATTTGGTCTTATGAAAATTTGAATATAATTGAAATATTTTGTATTAATTGATATTTTTAAAAATATAAGCTTATCCCGATGTTATACTCATCAAGACCTTTCATTTGAGTACCCACATGTATTTTTATATATTTTTCATATATACATATATATCAAATATATATAAATATATGAAAAATTGATGTGGGTACTCAAATGAAAGGTCTTGATGAGTATAACATCGGGATAAGTTTATATCTTTAAAAATGTCAATAATTACGAACTGACTTTGCTATCTTGTGAAATATTGACATTTTTTAAGATATAAGCTTATTCCGATGTTATACTCATAAAGACCTTTCATTTGAGTACCCACATTAATTTTTCATATATTTTATATATTTATATATATTATATATATGTATATATGAAAAATATATGAAAATGCATGTGGGTACTCAAATTAAAGCTCTTGATGAGTACATCATCGGGATGAGCTTATATCTTCAAAAACGTCAATATTTAAGAAAGTACAGTGCAATTTAACAAAGCAAAATTTTAATTAATTATAGTTCTCAAGTCACGGCAGTTACATAGTTGTTGATAATAATTAATTAAAAAAATTTTTTTAAATTAATAAAAAAAAAAAGAAACATTATTTAAAAAGACTTCAAACTAATTGATTAATTGAATTTATTGAAAAGACTACAGCAGGTTACGTAGTATTGTTAAAAAATATTTATTCTACTCATTCCATTTCTCTTTTACCTGACTTTCATAAAAAAATTAAAAAAATACAATTATTAAATTACCATCTGATGTAATTATTAAATAAATATTTACTTGAGTAAATGTAACATTTAAAAATGTATTTTCAGTATCAACATCTACCCAAAACTGGGTAAAAGAGATTTATATTTAAAACCAAATAAAATCTGTAAACCCGTATTTACAAATAAAATAAATAAACTCCCTGAATCTTAAAATAAATTGTAGTCTTGTTTACTTTCATTAAATAAATTTAAAAAAAATCAAATTAGTAATTAATCAATTTTTATTAATTATACACTTCTATTACAATAATTTCGTCGTCTATTGAATTGAAATAAGGGTGAAAGTATAAATTTTAATTAAATGTGAAAATTTTATAAAATTTATTTCCACGCTTACACTTTCTAATATCCACACGTGCTTATTAAATTCAACCCGATATATAATAAATGAATAAATGAATAAAATATTCACTGAAATTAATTAAATTTAAACATCCAAATAAATGATTCAATTTAAATTAAACAAAATTTTTACATATTGCATATTGCATGCAGAATTATTTTAATAAAAAACAATTAATTTTTCAAAGATAAGATCACATTTTTTTTAAATTTTTTTCATACTTAAAAATATCATCGGGACAAAGACGGCTCTTCAGATAAACGTGCATCTAAGCACTACTACACAGTTCGTGTAAAGAATTGATTATTCTTTATAAATAGTAAAAAATATCAATTACAATAAACAAGTGATAAATTATTATATTAATTTTTTTTATCTTTATCTTTATCAGTATCAGTCGTTTCTTTTTTAATAGCTGACTCCTTTTTGCTCTCATGCTTCTTACTGCTACTACTGTCTTTGTCTTTGTCTTTGTCCTTATCCTCGGGCTCTTTTTTTATCGAGCTCTTGCTGTCGCTCCACCGGGAGTCGCTCTTAGATTTGCTGTCCTGAGACCCGTTTACCTCCGAAGTTTTTTCATCTTGAATCTCTACGATTTCCACTTTTTTAGACTCTCCTTGAACTATTTTTGCTGTCGTATGGTACACGTTCTTTAATGCACTCAAATATGTGTGACAGTCCGACTAAAAATATGATTAATTTATTTATTGTTAAAAATTAGATACATGATTAAGAAATTACCTTTTATCTTGTGAAATATTGACATTTTCAAAGATAAAAGCTCATCCCGATGTTACAATTATCGAGACCTTTCATTTGAGTACCCACATGCATTTTTTATATATTTTTCATATATAATATATATAAATATATAAAATATATGAAAAATTGATGTGGGTACTCAAATGAAAGCTCTTGATGACTGTAATATCGGGATGAGCTTATATTTTAAAAAATGTCAATAATTAAGAACTGACTTAGCTATTTTGTCAACTTATGATATTTTTTAAGATATAAGCTAATCCCGAAATTACACTCATCAAGACCTTTCATTTGAGTACCCACATCAATTTTTCATATATTTTATATATTTATATATATGTATATATGAAAAATATATCAAAAATGCAAGTGAGTACTCAAATAAAAGCTCTTGTTGAGTATATCATCGAAATGAGCTTATATCTGTAAAAATGTCAATATTTAAGAAAATACAGTCCAGTTTAAAAAAATTCATTACTTAATAAAGCAATATTTCAATTTTTTTTAGTTTACAAGTTTTCTAGTTAATAATTGACTAATTGAATTTAAATAAATAAAAAAATTCTTACCGCAGTTTTCTTCAATTTTTCATCAGTACTCCGAAGCCTGTCTTTATAATTTTTCAAATCATCCGTAATATCCTTCATAGTATTCGACTGCTTGTGCAATCTTTCATTAGTAGCATTAAGATCGTGCTGAATTTCCATCATGCGAGCTTCAGTCTCTAATCTTGCATTTTCCGATCTCTTCAATTGACTAACCAGTTTCTCCAAATCCAGCAACGACCCCTTGAACATAACAAAGCCTTCGGGTACAGACTCTGTGTTCTGGGAGTCGGAGCTGTTTTCACGACGAGCTCGCTTTGACGGTGGTCCACTGCCAACGAATACTGGCAGTAATTTTTTATTACCTAGAGCCAAGGATTTAAGAGTTTCTTCATCCTCGTCGCCCTTGACAGACCCATCAGATTTTTCCAACCCGTCTTCGTCTTTCTTTACCTCCCTTGAATCTTCCTCGCGAGCTTTGTCAGTGAGCTTCCGATAGTGGAGAGAGTCACGTGTCACAACTTTCTGGACGAGCTTTCTAACTTGAGCGCGAGATAAATTCAATCCCAGGGTGTAAATTAATTCTTCAATATCTTTATCAAAAATATAACCGCAGTGCGTTTGATCAAAGTATACAAACGATAACAATAAATAAGGATCATGTGTATACAATTTTACTTTTTTCTTCTTTGAGTCTTTTTCTTTATCACGTTTTCCGTCTTTTATTGAATTATCATCATCCTGAAATTTAAAATTTATTTATAAATAATATTAAAAATTAAAATGAAGAATTAATAAAAAAACAAAAAAAAAAAAAAAATTAATTAAAAAAATTAATATAAAAAGGTTAGTAAAAAAAAATAAATCTACCTCAGTCTCATCATCTTCAAACTCGTCATCGTCATCCTTGTCCCGTTCTTTATCATCACCTTTACCTTTACCATCTTTATCATCCTTCTTGTCTTTGCTGTTCTCACGTTTCTTATCATCCTTCTTACTACTCTTCTTATCATCGTCTTTCCGTTTTTCCTTATCATCTTTTTTGTCATCACGCTTATCGTCCTTCTTATCCTTCTTCTTGTCCTCGTCTTTCTCCTTGGTCTTCTCCGGAAGACTGCACAGGCTTCGGTATATACGGAAGCCGTAATCACGCATCAACATTTCGTTAAATAATTCAGCGAATAATGAAACTTCGAATGAATGTTCCTAAAATTTAATTTAATAAATTATTTATTGTTTAAATTATTGATTTAATTTATTTAATAGATTTTATTACCTTAGTATCCTCTGGACGATAATCCAATAAAACACTAAGTGACATTACAGTGCAGTCGAATTTACCGCTTTTAGCTGTTTTAGATGGATGGACAATAATGTTAGACGCTTCTGGCAATGTGTAACGTTTTTCCAATAATGCACGTTCACGTTCTACATTTTTTTTCTTATCTTCATCATACTGTAAATTATAATAATAAAAAAATAATTATTAGTCATTTATTATTAATTAATTATTTAAAATGGTCAAATAATAATTGTGTGAAATATATAAAATTATAGTTAGGCCATATTGATCATTAAAAATTAATATTGTATTTTAATTTTTTTGCGTTTAAATTTTCTATAAAAAAGTATTTTTAATATTTTTGTTATTTAACCCGCAATTAAAATCTCAAATAATTGATATTAAAATAAAATAAAATTAATAGTAATAATAATAATAATAATACCTCTTTGCTTTTTTTATCTTCCTTAGGATCTTTAATTTCTTTACCATCTTTAATCTCCCTGATTTCTTTAATATCATCTTTAGAAGCAGCAACTTCCTCCTCATCCTCAACTTCATCATGCCTTCCTTCTTCTCTAGCTTGTTCAGATTTAACAGCCTTAACAAGTCTTGCCTGTAATTGCGACTTAAGTCCTTTAGAGTTTAAATTTCTCGCTGCCAATTCTTGGCGCAATTCATTAACCTGATAATAAAAAATTAATTAATTAACACTCAATAATTTTTGATAAATAAATTTATAAATAAATAGACTCACATTCATGGACTTAGGATCCAGCTCAGAGTAATGCGTAGGATCTTTCTTCTCAGTAGCGATGTCATCCTGAAAACAGAAATTAGGAGTAAGTGTTTTATGAATAAACTCACCGATAAGTAAAAAAAATAAAACTACAGTCATAAGCAACCCTTATAACCCAATCATTCTTGCTCCACTATCACGCTCACATAAAACACTTCTAAGACACATAGAGATCAGCATTTAAAACGTTGACCCTTAAATGACTTGAGTTATTGATATTATCTCTCTCACTCCATGATTCTCATAGTGTCCTGGCTCTGGTGTCGGTGTTGGTATGGATTTTTTTATATATTTATATTTATAATATCGATTGCGATAGTTAACTTATCAGACAGAGTACAGAGAAAAAAAAATGATAAGTGATAAAAGGGCTTTTAATAGAAGTTTAATTGGAAATTAATTTATCAGAGCATTTAAATTAAATACGTGCTCAATTTTTTACACCAGGGGTTTTAATTGTTCATCAATTATTTTTTTTAATTAAAAACAAATTTTTTTTTACCTTAAATTTTTAAAAAAATTGTTTTTTATTTAAATTTTAAGTAGAAAAAAAAATTTTTAATTAAAAAAATTTTTTTTTTAGCTTAAATCTTTAATTAAATAAAAAATTTTAATTTTTTTAATTAAAAACCAATTTTAAATTAAAATAAAATTAATTTTTAATAAAACTTCTAATTAAAAAGCTTTTAAGTTTTTTTTTAATTAAAAAAAAATTTTTTTTCACCATAAATTTTTAATTAAATTAAAAATTCGAGTTTTTTTTATTAAAAATCGATTTTTAATTAAAAAAAAAAAATTTTTTTTATAAAAACTCTTAATTAAGAAAAATTTTAAGCTTTTTTTAATAAAAAAAAATTTTTTTTTCTCTTAATAATTGAAGAACAATTAAAAAAAAAAAAAATAAAATAATAATTTTTTTTTTCAACAGGAAAAACAGCTTAAATAAAATCTAAAGGTAATAAAGTGATGACAATGCTGATGTAAATGTAACTGATTGATAATGATGATAGTAAAGAAGAAGAAGAAGAAGAAAGTAATAAAGAAAAAATGGTAATAATTAATAGAAATAGAAATAGAATATATGGGATGGTGTGGGCAGTGCCTTTTGATCAGCGACGGCAGCCTCATCATTGGCGTCATTGGTGGCATCGATCATGAGGATGGCATCGTCGGGACTAGATGCGCCACGCAGCAGCTTACGCTCCAGTTGTTTCTTATAGCTGAGATGCAGGCCATCCCACTCCAGCTTGGTAGGCACACAGCTCCAAACATCTGGGAGAAATAGTATCACCGTTTCAACACGACTAGGCACCACTCGGCCAGACTTGTGGGTCGTCTCAGCGCGCCTGTAGTAGAGCTCCAGGAAGCGGTACCTGTGCCGCAAGGAAAAACAATATCGAAACGTCAGCTCTGGTTAATGCCTAGCCGCTTATTTTGTTTTTATTAGCCTCGCCTTTTAACAACTCAGGCTAAAATTTAATACTTTTTAATTAACAACTTTCTTTAGAGTTTAAGAGCTCGAAAGCCCACGCACTGCAGACAAAGCCACGTACAGCAAGTCAATGTCTTAAACAATCAAGCAACATTTTTAACAACAGTCAGTTACGTTAAAATAATAATAAATTATAATAAATTATAATTACAATTAATTATCCATTTATCATTAAGAAAAATTAACTTTTAAATAAATATTATTCTCTAATAGTAATAGTTATAGTTAGAGTTAGAGTTAAATTTAACAATCTTTAATAGAGGAGATAATGATGGTGGTACCCTCTAATTTGTCATCTAGTTGATTTTTGACTTAGTATCTAGTAGATTCTCGTCCAGTGTACCATTCGCCGTCTGGATTTATTTATTAATTATTTTATTACTTTAAATACATACCTGCATTTTTTTTGTAATTTTTTTTTAGACTCCAGCTACATTATTATTTTTTTTTTAATACTGAAAAAATAGACTTCTGATTTTTTTTATTTTAATAAATTAATTTTCACAAAAAATTTATTAAAATAAAAAATTTTTTTTTTTATTAAATTAAATAAAAAATTTAACAGATGTCTAATAGTTTCAGTATAATTTTTTTTAATTTTTTTAGGGAGTATTTTAATCCAGAAAAATTAATTTTAAAAATTTTTGACTGGATAAAAATGATTTTTTTTTTTTTTAAGAAACAATTTATAAAAAATTTTTAATTAAAAATTTCCCCAAATTAAAATACTCTAAAAAATTTTGAAACTTTGTAACTAAATGTTGTAACAATAACAAAAATAAGCAAAGTGAATTTCTAATGTCAGTCTGGCAGCTAATGAAGAGCACACAAACTAGTGCATTGTCTTAGTATGCAAGTGAAAGTAATCAATATAAATAAATATATACTTAGACTTTCTTTAAAGATAAAATAATTTAAATAAAAAAAATTTTTTACTTTAATCAAGTCGGCTTACCATTGGGTGCAGTGAGACAAATCAATGCCCGTAAGCGCTTTGCAAGTTCTAACGGCGGTCTTAATGAGGACGGAGGGATCTTTCTCGGGGTTTGGGCCGTCCAGGGACGGACTCCAGGGCCCGCCGATCGCCATCGTCTCGTTTTTGCCTCTCAGGCCTACGAGAAAGTTTATTAGTCTGGTAGGGTGGACGTAGTCGCGGTCTGGGTCGCGATCTTCAGTTACTCCGCAACATCTTTTGTAAATTTCTTCCATTGCGGGCATTGAAATTAACATTACCTAAAAAATTGAGATTAAAAATTATTTATTTATTTTATTTAAATTAAGATAAAAAAATGAATAAACTACTTACTTTAGCCGAAAAAAGATAATCAGCATCAGGCGGCTCCAAAACCGCAGTATTCTCAACACAAGGCTCAACATCTTTATGCATAACATGAAAAGTGCAAGGTTTGTTCAGCGTAAATGGCATGTGAGGTGGGAAGGCGTCGACCCACCGGAAATTCGTTGAGAAGAAATCACTGGGAATGTACATATTTTGATAACGTCGCCGGACTTCCAGTACATCTGCTTCTGGTCTGGATTTCCATTTGAAAAAATAAAAATGTCAATAAAAAAGATCGTCGAGATAATAAATGATAAATGTCGCGTACAGCAATCTATTATTTACAAGCTAACGATATAAATACTGGACATGAATAAATAACTTACAAATCTAGTGCAATCTTTGGTATCTGTACCATGTAGCGTGGTACAACTCGGGTGCGTCGACGTGGTCGGGGTGACTTGCTGCGGCGAGTCCTAGATGGACTACGTTCTTCTTTTTTTTCTCGCTCCCTAATTCTGTCTTCCCGACGACGCTTCCGCTCAATTTCTTCATCGTCGTTTCGACGATCTCGCGGCAGAGATCTTTCTCTTACTCTTGAGACTTTGCTCCGATTACTTGGAGGGTTATTTGTTGGATTATTACTTACAAATCTACTACTGTAAAAATATTGAATTAAATATTTAATAAAATTAAAAAAAAAATTTTTTTCAATTAAAAAAAATTTTTTTTTTTTTTTTAAAACAATTATAAAAAAAATTTATTTTTTTAATTTAAATTTAAAAATTTACACATAAAATTTTTATTCATAAATAAATTGTAATAAAATTCTAAAAAGTCTTTTAATTTCAATATAATTAATTAATTAAACAATAAAAAATTTTTTACCTATTATTACTATTGTCATTAGGAGGTGGCACAGCATTATACCCGCCAGATTGTCTACTGGGCTGCTGTTGACGATTCATCTGCTGTCCAGACTGCTGATTACCAGCACTATTATTGCTGTTACCCATTGGCAATACTTGAATACGCGTTGCATTCCACTTGAACGGCATCGATGGATTGTAGGAAGCTTCTACCAGCACGCGATCGCCTACCACGGGATTTGAACCCTTCACACATGCGCTGTAATTTTTATTTACTATTAATACCCACGCCGATACTTGCCGGCTTCAAGGTACAGGTAAAAAAAAATTTGTTTCAATTACTTTGTCTGGAAGAATACATCTTCATCGACGAAACCAAAATTATCGTGGACTTTGGTAACTGTTCCAGTAAAAACTCGTTGTTTTGTAGACGGACAGGATACATTTTGCTGGACCTGCTGGGCAGATACTCCAGTGACTGATTGTTGAAACGCATTTGTATTCAATGATCTAGGAGTTGGATATGATACTGTGGCTACTTGAGGGTATAATTGACTGGCAATACTCGACGACAAGTTTGACCCTAATTGGGCCATTGAAGCCATTGTAATATTTGGCTAAAAAATTTTTTTTATTCATTAATTATGCTTTTAAATTATGATAGTCAATTTAATGGAGATTTAAAAATTTTTTTAACAATTAAATTAATTATCATTAAGGTTTTCAAGGTTTTTTTTTCATTCTCACCGATAGTCAATTTATTACGATAAAAATTTAAGCTGACTTTAAAAATGCTTTATTTTTAAATATATAATTAAGAAATGACCTTATATCTCGTGAACTATTGACATTTTTAAAGAGATAAGCTCATCTCGATGTTACACTTATCGAAACCTTTCATTTGAATACCCACATCAATTTTTCATATATTTTATATATATTATATATATGTATATATAAAAAATATATAAAAATGCATGTGGGTACTCAAATGAAAGCTCTTGATGAGTGTATCATCGGGATGATTTTATATTTTTTAAAATGTCAATATTTAAGAAAGTACATTGCTATTTAATAAAAGTCATTATTTAATAATGCAAAATTTTAATTTTTTTTAGTTTACAATTCACGAGTCACATAGTGACTGCAAGGTTGCTAATATTAAATAAATTTCATATAATTTATATTTATAAAGAAAAATAAATGAAATTAACTTTTTGATTTAAATTTCGAAATTAATTTCAATAATAAAAATTAAAAAAAAAATAAATTTATTTATTAACCTGCTGTAAACCTAAACTTTGTTGATAAACCTGCTGGGTTTGTTGTTGATATTGTACCATTTGTTGTCCCCCCATCCCACCCATCGCCTGGCCAATAATTTGTTGCTGAATATTTTGAATTCCCTGGCCTGGAAAGAAAAAAAAAATAAAAATAAGAATCATCCATACTTACTCGATAAAAAATTACGTCATCTTATAAAGTATCACCGCGATGATTCATCGGTAGCTTTATTGATACGAATGTGAATAAAATCACAAGTGTGCAGAGTAAATTAAGTGAAAAAATATTAATAGCATTGGAGCCTCTTAACAAGTCTCCTTATCAGGCGACAGCAATTAAATAACCATGGGAAATATTCCGAGCAATTTTATAATTAAATATCTTGTAATTTCGTAATACCAATGTCATCGAGTAAGTACGGCGGTGTATGTCTATACAATGTAATGGGTTAAATGTAAAAATAAAAAAAAATAATAATAAATCAAATTTTTCAGTAATGATGTAAAGTTTAAGTACAACTAAATAATTACCAGCATTTCTGACCCAAGGTGGGTTTTTTCCACCCCCGAACGGCGACATGTTACTCATCTTTAATTAATGAGGTAGTTTAAATGTCTAATTATTTCACTTTATTTAATATTACAATATAACAACCAAATAAATTTTAATAAAGATGTACTAGCAGCGTCCTTCACTTGGCCGCCATATTTTTTTCACACACTGCACTAGTCAAATTACCAATTATTTCACTTGTATTAATTATTTAAATTATTTATCCATTTATAAAATTATTTTTAACAATTTTTTGTAGGTTAAAAAATAAAAAATCACTTTTTTGATAAATTTTCAAGATTTTTAAATTAATTAAAAACTTTTTAATTAACAAAACATAAAAAATGAATTATAAATATTGAAAAAATACAAAAAAAACTGCAACAATTATTTTTAATTATTGATGCGATTAATTATTACCAAAAAAAAAGTAATTAATTTTGGCAAATTAAAGCTGTCATTTGTCGAGAATTTAAATTTCCCCGCGCGTGCGCAGTAGACTAAAAAAAATCGGAGCGCTGCGCGCGCCAATCCCGGCGCTTAATTTCCGTAAACTCACGTCCGTCGTGACCGGAAATGTTGATCAACGTCGTGTGTGTCGCAATTGGCGGAGAACAAACGAACTAACGTCCATTGAACTCCGAAAAAGAATATTTTTTGAACAGCGTTGTAAATGTTACGCAATTACAATAAAAATCAGCACGTGGCTGAGCTATTTACTGAAGAACAATAAAAACTAAAATAAAAGCCGGACAATAATCTTTAAAAGAAGAATAATTGTCATTAAAATTGAGAAAAATAAATAGTTGTAGGAGACAAAATTTATTTCGTAATAATTCCACCTCCTGAGTGTATATAAAATGGCGTTGGCATCGATCTACCGGTTGTCGATTGATTCGACCTTCGGCAGTTTCAGCCATTTGGGAGCCACCGTCCGCCGGAGTAACCCGTCTTTCTTGCAGTTCGCTAAAAGTTTCGCCAAAGAAGTTAAAAAAATGGGTTTACCGCGTGTTTTCTTCGACATGGCCGTCGACGGCTCGCCCGCCGGAAAAATTGTTATGGAAGTAAGTTATTATTTATTTAAAATAATATTTAGTGATAAATAATAATTCCGAGGATGCATCTAATGACTAAACCGACGCGCAACCGGCTTGAGTCACACACCGGCGCCATTATCCATTCTGCTATCTCACCTTATAATTAACGTGTGCTATTTTCTACTGAATTTTTCATTAGAATTTTCCGTAGAACAAAACACCTTTCCAGAAATTTGGAGATTAATCCAAAATGACCACCCAAGCCCAATTTGATAAAATTCAAAGCATGATCAAAATTTCTCGGGCTATAAATAACTATGAGGAAGTGATGCACGCGTGGAAAATTTTCCATTCGTCACGAAAAAAACGCGGTGGCGTGATATCCACTTTTTAATGTTTAAGATCAACAATGACCTTATTAAATGTTGAATTCAAAAGCAGGAATATTGATTAATGAATTAATGGGAATTTACTTTTAGTTGAGGAGCGACGTTGTCCCCAAGACAGCTGAGAACTTCCGTGCTCTCTGCACAGGAGAGAAAGGATTCGGCTACAAGGGCAGCAGCTTCCACCGAGTGATCCCGAACTTCATGTGCCAAGGAGGAGACTTCACAAACCACAACGGAACCGGTGGAAAGTCCATCTACGGCAATAAATTCGAGGACGAAAACTTCACTTTGAAGCACACCGAGCCTGGCATTCTCTCCATGGCCAATGCTGGACCTGGAACCAACGGCAGCCAGTTCTTCGTCACCTGTGTCAAGACCAGTTGGCTTGATGGCAAGCATGTGGTCTTTGGCAAAGTCATCGAAGGAATGGACGTTGTTAAGAAGGTGAGTTATCTTTTTTATCTTCATTTTTTTTATTAAAAATTAATTGAAAAAAAAAATTTTTTTTTTAAATTGAATTTTTAATTTATTTAAAATTTCTGCATGTTAATTTTTTTGCCATAGTTTATTTGATAAAAAAATTATCAAATATCTTCTAAATTAATTAAAAAAAAAAAAAAAATTGTTTTTTTAAGTTTAAACTTGTAATTTTTTAAATTAAAAATTTATCATACTTATTTTATGTCACTCAAGTCAGAAATTTTTTAAAATTATTATTACATTAAAATTATAAGTCATTTGATTATTTTTAAAAATTTTTTTGCAATAATTTATTTGTTGAAAAAATGATTAAATATCCTCTAAATAAATTTTCATCAAATCAATTTTTAATAAAATTTTTTTTTTAAATTGAATTAACAATAAATTTACTTAAAATATTTTATTATTGTTACAGCTGGAATCCTTGGGCTCACAGAGCGGGAAGACATCCAAGAAAATCACCATCGCTGATTGCGGACAATTGTAGATCTGTAAATCGTACGTAACACGACGAGATACAGTAATGACTGCACTATTATGTAGACTTTGAGTACCTTTTTTCTTCTACTTCCTGTCATACGTAAAACATTATCCAATACGAATAGCTTCCAATGATTGGTCCAAGGCAACTATAATCTTGCCTCCTCAGTTAAATTAATAAAATTAACAATAATGTAAATGGTGAATAAAATAATTACGCAGACAAGGTACTTCTAGCAAGGTCTCGTCGCAATAAAATCTAAATAAAATTAAAAACAGAAGAAGAAATAACAAAAGCTATTAATCTGGCTTTCACAACTAATTATGGTCTCATTTGTGTTAGATTCTCTGTCCAAGATGCAGTTATACTCGATTCTCTTCATTTATCTTCAAGTAATATACCTTTAAAGTTACATTACACTTATAACGACTTATTAATTGGTACCTTTTGTGACCGCTCGGTTGATCGCTCTTCTTATTCTGTAAATTTACATTTTTGTTACTCTACAACAACAACAACAATTATTATTACTATTATTATTCACCTAATTTTTTTTTATCAATTACTATTTACCGATATGGCATTTACACAACTTCTTTGTACTCTCTGCATAATCAATAATTAAAAAATAAACATTTTGATTGATAATGTATTATATTAAGTGTTAAATCATTCCGTTTTATTGATCGAAGAGTGTACATTCAATCGACGTCCTATTTCTACTTAATAAAATTGTTTTCAGATAAATTTGCCTCTTTACTCACCTGTTGATTATTTTTTATTTAATTAAATTATTTTTAATAGCAACCTTGCAGTCACTATGTGACTGCTGTGACTTGTCAACTATAAATAGAATAAAATTTTGTTTTATTAAATAATTAATTTTGTTAAATTGCACTGTAGTTTCTAAATTATTGACATTTTTTTAAAAACAAGCTCATCCCGATGTTACACTCATCAAGAGCTTTCATTTGAGTACCCACATGCATGTTTGATATATTTTTCATATATACATATATATAATATATATAAATATATAAAATATGTAAGAAATTGATGTGGGTACTCAAATGAAAGGTATTGACAAGTGTAATATCAAGATGAGCTTATATCTTAAAAAATATCATTAGTTGACAAGATAGCATAGTTCTTAATTATTGACATTTTGTAAGATATAAGCTCATCCCGATGTTACACTCATCTAGAGCTTTTATTTGAGTACACACATGCATTTTTGATATATTTTTCATATATACATATATATAATATATATAAATATATAAAATATATGAAAAATTGATGTGGGTACTCAAATGAAAGCTCTTGATGAGTCTAATATCGAGATGAGCTTGTATCTTAAAAAATATTATTAGCTGACAAGATATAAGGTAATTTTTTAATAATATAGATTTTAGGTATTTAACATTCAAGATTTATTTTACAACAATTACAATTTTAATTAGACATAATATTTATATTATTTAATATTAATTAATCCAGCATTAAGGTGCGACTGCGATGGAACTCTAGCGTAAAATTACCTTTTATTTATATTAAGCATGAATTTTCATTATATTACTCGTTATCCCATCAAAGTGTTAAGCCAATCCAGGTCTACGTTCATTGCCAGACATTACAATTACACGTGACATCAAAATTTATATTAGGTAATAGCCTTTTTGCGATTATTACTACTTTACATGTCGTACTTAACTTTATGGCCTAGGACACGCTTTATCAACAGTTACATAGTGTCAAATCTATTTACATCAGTATAACATTCACAGATATTCATTTTCATTTTTATTATTAATATTATTATTAATATACATCACCAATGATTAGCTGGGGTTTATCATGCAATTACGAGTAGTTTTTATTGGGACATCAACACTGTTTACTTATTTATAGTTACGTAATCTAATAACAAAATAAAAGTGTCTAAGGCCAGTTTTCAACGGTAACCTCTTACTTTTTTTTTCTTTAATTAATTAAATCATTGATTTTTGAGAAAATTAATAAATAATTATTATTTTGCCAGCTTCTAGATTGCATAAAAAATTAATTTTTATTATTTTGAACGATTGTTTCCCCAAAAATAGATAATTAAAGTCTGAGTTGAGAAATTTGTTTAAAATGGCGATTTTGATCCACCATTTTGTTGAAAACTTGCTAAAAAAATTATAATTCTAATTTTACTCACTTTTAAATTGAATAAAATATAACTTCAAGTCATTTTTAACAATTATTTTTACAAAAGTAGATATTTAATTTTTTTTAATTAAGAATTTTGTTCAAAATAGCGGACTTTTGTCGGAAATTAAAAAAAAAATTATAATTTTAATTTTAGCAGCTTTTTGAAATGAATAAAAAGGAATTTTTAGTTATCTTGAATAATTCATTTACAAAAATAGATAATTAAATTCTTATTAAAAAAATTAAATGATTTATCCTTTATTTTGAGTAAAATTTTGAAAATTATCTTAGAATTGATATAATGAATACACAGTAAAAAAATTTGCGTCAAAAAATTTGGTGTTAAAAATTTTTGTCTTAAATATTTAACACTTTTATGTGAAAATAAAACATTTATTGTGTTAAATTAACCGAAAAAAGTTTTAAATATTTAACAAGAAATTTTAATGACGCGTTGACTTAAAATTTTTTACTGTGTACCTTAATTAACAAAAAAAAAAAAAAGTGAGAATTACTGTTTGTACCGTCCTCAAGAATTATCAACAAATTAATAAAAATATCTTTTATGATTAAGATATCCGGTATCAGGTAATCGATTGTCTATACAATAAAACGTGGTCCTTGAATACGATATTTTTATCACTGGGTCTACAGATAATACAATCACCGAGTTACGTAACCTTGATTGAATATACATTTACATCAACGTTGATGAGCTAAACTGCTGACGACTAAAATAGACTTTTGAAATAAATAAAATATTCCTTTGAAATAAAAAAAAAAACGATCCAGGTCTTTGTCCAGCAAAGACAATAATAAAAAAAAAAGCCTGTTGGATTTATTTAACAAAAAGATCCTTCAAAGAGGAGCAGATGGAGGGCTCGCAGGCTTCTGCTTCGGGTTCCTTGTTCCCGCCGGAGAACCAGCTGGCGACTTTCCCGGGTTTGGGCTTTCCGGGAGAGACCGCGGGCTTTCCGGAGGAAGATTCTGACTTGGAGGACTGGGAGGTGAGGAACTCCTCGATGGCGGAGCCGAGGACTTGGGCGTCGACTCGGGTGCCGCTGGAGTCGTCCCAGACGACCTTGTGCCGGGTTTCCTTCGGCGGGGAGGATTTAGCGAGAGTTTCCTTGACGGTTTTGATGACCCCGAGCTTGATAGCGGAGGAGGAGGAGGAGGAGGAGAAGGAGGGAACGTCGACGCTCTTCTGCTTCTTCCACATGGGCTGGTGCCGGTTGGCGAACCAGCTGGAGGGAGGAGGCTCCGTCGAGGCTTTCTCCACGCTCGACTGCTTGCTCCCGGTCCCGTGGAGGATCGAGACGTCGAAGCTGTTCGAGCGGTGGTCCTTCAGTCGCCGGCGCTTCTGCTCCAGGCTCTTTGAGGACTCTCGCTCTTCTCCGCACCGGTTTATTTCTGTTGCCGAGGACGTCAGCGAGCTCAGGATCGAGATCAGGTCCGTGTTTGAGCACACGATCCCCGGCGACGCGCCGGTCAGAGATCGCGGGAACTCTGAAGCTCTTCTGCGAGACGTCGACGCCTGGTTTGTCCCCGACAAAGAACACGATGAGATTGAATTAGAAATTGCACCAAAGTCCGAAAAACGACGTTGTTGCTGGGTGTAGCGCTGCGACGAGCTGTTTCCTTCCAAGGGCTGCACTTCGCACACTCTTTCTCTTGATGGGGTCTTCCACATTTTCAAGCGTACCTGAATTTATTTTTTTTTAGTTCAAAGAAAATTATTTGAAAAATTTTTTCAAATTTTGTTTACAAAATTTTTTTTTGAGAAAATATAAAAGATTGTAAAAATTATTTTTAATTATTAATTGAATAATAAATAAATAATATTTTGCTTTATTAAATAATGACTCTTGTTAAATTGCACTGTATTTTCTTAAATATTGACATTTTAAAAAATATAAGCTCACCCTGTCATTATACTCATCAAGAGTTTTTATTTGAGTACCCACATCAATTTTTCATATATTTTTAATATATACATATATATAAATATAAAAAATATATGAAAAATTGATGTGGGTACTCAAATAAAAACTCTTGATGAGTATAATGACAGGGTGAGCTTATTTATTTAAAAATGTCAATAGTTCACAAGATACAAGCTCATTTTTTAATTATGTGTCTAGAGATAGAATATTTTCGAATGCAATTTCTCTTCATAATATAAATAATCATTTATTATTGATAAAAATATTTTAATTAATTAAATAGAGATATTTTTAATTAATTAAAAATTCCAAGAGAAATTTTTCATTCCAACTAAAAAAAAAAGAAAAATAATTTCATAGCTTTTATGGAAGTTTGTCTTTATTAGCAATTAAACGATAATTGGCAAATAAAACTCAAGCGATCTTGATATAAAATAAATCAAAATGGCCTCTCGGCTCGAGGTAGTTATTCACCGAATTTCATTTGACTGCTGGAAATAAAGGAAAAACTTAGTATTTTCCGATAAATCTGTAACTTTACGATGTATATTAACTTTTCAATGAGCTTTTTAATTTATTAGTTGAGTTGTAAAATGACTGTGACATTTTAATACTTCAAAGAGGGTATTATCATGAATTTATCGATATTTAGAATTCAGTGACTGGAAAAGTTTGAAAAAGCTTAAAATTAAATTTATAGTGTGACAAGTATCTACTGTATATAATTTAATAGAAATGATGCTGTGTAATAAATTTGTGTATTTACATCCTTGGAAATTCAAATTGCATTAAATGTAATTCATTATTTCAAGTAAATTAAATGCAAACAGAAAAGATAGTTAAAGATTAATTAAAAATTTTAATTTTGATTTTATTGAAACTAGCAAAAAAGATAATTAATATATTTAATTAATTATATTTACAAATTAAATTTTAATCCAGCGAATTAATCCAACAAAAATGAACAAAGAAGAGAATTAATAATTAATTTTATTTATATTTAAAATCTTGTATTTTTATTTTAAAAATTAATTACACAATTCTTGAAAAAAAAGTAAAATTTCAATGCAGTAAATTGTAAATTTTTTTTACGGTACAAAAATTTGATATTTTAATTGTAAAAAAATAAAAAATCTATAATTTTAGGTAAAAAAATTTAATTAATTATATATTTTTATTTAAAAAAATTCTATAAAAACCTAATATTTAAATCCAGCAACTGGAATTATCCAAGAAGCCCGATAAAAGGCGTGCAATAAATAAAAAAAATGAAGCAATCTTACCGATACTTTACCTTTCTTGCTTTAATCTCCGCAATATCATCCATAATATCGAGCTGAAGATTGTGAGTGCTCCCAGAATTGCTGGGAGGTCCCCCAACTCCGGACGAACTCGAGTCGCGTCTGATAGGAAGTATTCTCGTCGCTCCAGGAAGCGCAGCGATGGACTCCCGGCGATTCCGGCCAAACAGCATCGGCGGGACCTTGGAGATAGTGACGACAGAGTGCCTGCGGCCTCCAGGTTGGGGAGCCGGTGCTTGAGACAGCGTCGCCAAAAAAGCCGCTTCCCTCGGGGACGGTCCTGAACCTTCACCCCCTCGCTCGCTCAGACGCCTCACCTGAAATTTAAAAAGATCAGAAATAAAAATTGAGATAATATTGCAAGCAGCGAAGAGGACAAAGTTTAGGGTGAACTTTGAGAGTTACCTGAGACGCAGTGATCCCCGTGGTGCATTGTGGCGTCGGGAGAGAGTGCTTGCGGGTCTCTCGCCAAGGCGAAAGTAAATATGGGTTTAGTGAAGGCGAGTCTGGGTCTAAGCAGCGTGGAGGAGACTCATTTCTCCGGCGCTCGGCTTCCTCTTCACCTAGAGTGCTCTCTTCTACTATTATTTGCGGCTCGCCTCCGCTGCACTGAGAGTACAGCTGCTTCCTCATCATTTTTCTTCTCTGGAATCTGAAAATTTATCCACATTCGTCAGAACTGTCAGATGCTGCAAAATAACAAATCTTTCTTTCTTGTCGTATTTTTATTTTATTTTTTTTTTATTATTAATAAATGTCAGTTCGATTTTTCAAGTTATTTTGCTCGGAAAATTTGCAAAAAAAAAATAAATTAATTTTTTTATAATTATATTAAACTAGCGGCCTTGCAATCACATAGTGACTTGTGAAATATGAAAAATAAAATTTTGCTTTATAAAATAATGAATTTTGTTAAATTGCACTGTACTTTTTTAACGATTGACTTTTTCAAAAAAATAAGCTCATCCTGATGTTACACTCATCAAGAGCTTTCATTTGAGTACCCACATGCATTTTCATATATTTTTCATATATTCATATATATAAATATATGAAAAATTGATGTGGGTACTCATATGAAAGGTCTCGATGAGTGTAACATCGAGATGAGCTTATATCTTTAAAAATGTCAATAGTTCACAAGATACAGGGTCATTTCTTAATTGTGTATCAACACAGTAAAAAATTTTTCTGTTAAATCTTTAAAATTTTTTTTTGTGTTAATTTAATACAATAAATGTTAAATTTAGAAATTTTGTTTTTAAATTAAATTGAAAATGATCGTGGTTAATTTTTTATTAATCAAGTTAACAAAAAAAAAAAATGATTTAATAATTTAGACTTGCATCTATCTGATATTAATTAAACTTTATTTAAAAATATTATCAGAATAACTAGATGAACAAAGTCATGAATATTTTATCCGAAATATGTTTGTATGACGGAGAGATATATTTATTATTCCGGTGGCTTAATATTCAGTACGTGAGATCCAGGATAATACAGAAGATCACGAAGCCAACGAGCGAGAAAGAATGAGTTGTTGTTCCAAAAGTCCAGGATAAAATTAATGTCGAGACTGGAGACTGGAGCCTGGGTTGGGGACTCGGATTACTTCTTGATCCAATAGTTGATAAGGGACTTTATCTCCTCATTCCTTTTATCGCTGGATTATCTTTCTGATTATTATCATTATTTTTTTTTTATTTAAGACTTTTGATTAGAAAAAAAATTTGAAATTCAAATTTTTAAAAACAAAAAATTCTAAAAAAAGAAAATTAAATTTTCAATAAAAAAGGCCCTTATCAATTTTTCTCGCGTTTTTTAAACGAAATTTTAATTTTAATTTTTTTTAAATTTCATTTATCAAATTTTTATTATCATTAATTTATTTATTAATAAACAAAAAAAAAGCTCAATTAAAAAGTGCAGAGTATAGAGAGAAGAGGGTTAACTGATTTTTTATAATTTTAAAATAGATGCAGAAGAAAACAGAAAGCGGAAAGAGGAAAGAGAAAACAGGGAAGTATCTTTATTCTTTAATGTTTTATTAAAGCAGAGCATCCTGCGCTTGATAGGACTTGGGACAGCTTATGTTGTTTATGTGATATTTATTTTTTATCAGCAGATCCGAGAATAGGTACTCGGTAGTTACCGTACACTATATCATGTACGATAGGAGAGTACGTACTACGTGCTAACGAGAAACAGAGATAAATTTATGCTGAGGATGCTCCTCTTGTATCCGCGACAATATAATGCGAGCATTCCCTCCTATATTAAATCAAAAATAATAATCGTTTATCGTTGTTTTTAAATTTTTTTTTTTTTTTTTTTTCGGATAAAATGAACCTTTACAATTTGAATTTTAAATCGGGACTCTTTGAAGATTTTATTCATTTATTCATCAAGCTTTATAGGATGTAATATCAATAGTATTATCGGATATTTTGTCATCGTTATAACCTTTATAATTTATTCATCAGAATATCAATATTAATTAATCCATTCTTCTGTTTTATCAAATATATAATTCAATGTAGATTTCACGGTTATTAATTATTCAATAATTACCTCCGTATAATTGAATTATACATATTTTATTATTATTGATTTTTCAGTTATTTTGTATAGAAATTTTAATTTACTGGTAAATTAATTTATAACTGTAAATTTAATAAATATGATCTTATAATTTTAATATATTGTGATTTTATATACAATGACCTATATAAATTTTATATATTTATATAAATATCAAAAATAAATGATACTTCTCTAAAAGAAATGGAATATTTCTCAATGAATTTAACCTAAATAAACACTTTTATTCAATTCAATAATAATGATAGTAATTATTAGCAACCTTGCAGTCACTATGTGACTTCCGTGACTTGTGAACTATAAATAAATAAAATTTTGCTTTATTTAATAATGAATTTTCTTAAATTACACTGTACTTTTTTAACTATTGACGTTTTTAAAGAAATAAGCTCATCCTGATGTTACACTCATCAAGAGCTTTCATTTGAGTACCCACATGCATTTTCATATATTTTTCATATATACATATATATAAATATATAAAATATATGAAAAATTGATGTGGGTACTCAAATGAAAAGTCTTGATGAGTATAATGACAGGGTGAGGTTATATCGTTGAAAATGTCAATAGTTTACAAGATACAAGGTCATTTCTAGTTATGTTTAGAGATATCCTGGAAACAAAATTTTTCTTCTTCTCCTAATAATATCGATAATAATAAAATTTCAATCGATAATGATGATGATGATGATTATTATTATTATTATAATTAGAAATTAATACAATTTAATTACTTAGAGTGAAATGAAGCAATATCATAATTAATAGGGAGTTTAATTAAATTATTGATGAAACAATGTTTGAGTACGTGGAGTTTGGAGTATGGAGTGTGGAGTGTGTTTAGAGTAGAGTAAAGTGAACGATTTCCTTGACTGTCTACTGGCCAAAGTCCTTGGAATTCGCCGAAGCATTGGATCTTCAATCTCCGAGTGCGTTTGTAGATTCACCGGACACAAACTGAACCGCACCAGGACACGCGGTTAAGGTTTCCTTCCTCGCCCTCTTCCCTGCTATACATACATATAACACACACTCACATGCATACCCACACACTCGCTTAAATATAATAATAATACAATATAATATCACATAAATTTTGTCTCTATCCTTGCAATTATTTTGCCCGCAGTTTGATCCTTTAACACCGGAAAACCATTTGATATATCATTTTGAGATTAAAATCCTATTTTTTGCCATTTCGCTCCACATCCACATCCATTTTTTCCTTTTTCCTCATTCTTAGGTACGATATAAAAACCGAGATCTGTCGGACTCGCTTCATTGCATACTAATCAGTGGACAAAGTTACAAATTTATTAAAATAAATATAAATAAATTACAATGAAGTTGTTAATTGAATTTATCTTCGCTTCCTGTTTGATCGCGGGTATCTCTGCCGCTGCAATGCCTGGCAGAATCTTCGAGCGCGACGTCGGAAGTGATTGTCAGTTTATTTTAAAATTTTCAATTAAAAATACTTGCAAATATTTTATTTAATTAAATTTATTATTCTATCGATCAGATGCCGAGCCAGCTGCCAGCGAGATAGACAACGTCGGACCCGCGGCCAGTGAAATAGACGATGTCGGACCCGCGGCCAGTGAAATAGACGCAGAAGGCCCGGAACTAGTCAGAGAACGTCGCTTGACCTGCGATTTGTTCTCCTTCCAATCTCAGTGGGTCTCGCCTAATCACTCAGCTTGCGCTGCAAAATGCATCGCTAAAGGAAAACGCGGCGGCTCTTGCTCAAATGGAGTTTGTCATTGCAGAGGCAGGTGGTTTGGTAAATAATTGACATTTTTTACCGACTCTATGTTCACTTTGGTCACCGGATAGTCAATTTTATTGCATATTATGATTATTATTAAATATTGTAATCAAAAATATACTTTAGAGGATTTTTCTTGTTCAATTTTACAAGAATTTTTCTCTTAGTATGCTTCGCTCCGTTTTTTATTAATTTTTGTCCCTTCCCGCTTTTATTTTAATTAAAAATAATTAATATTATTAATATAGCAGACATTTTGCTATTTTTAGTAGTATAAGAAAGCAATGTACCAAAAATAATAAAAATTTGAGTAATTAATAATGTTTTTTTTATTAAATTTAAAAAAAATTTTAATATTTCAATTTTAAAATGATTAAATTTGAATAAATAATATTTTTAATCGTGTCTTTAATATTTAAATTGTAAAAAGAAAAATTTTTTCATCTAAATTATCAAAAATTTTAATTTAATTCATGGTAAAAAAAAGTTTTATTGTTTTATTCTTTTTTAAAATAATTATAAAAATTAATTTATTTATTTATTATCGTTTCTAATGACTTGGATAATTAATTAAAAATTTAAAAAATTGAAAAAAATTTAAAAGATTGAAAAAAATTAAAAGATTACATATTAATAAATTTGCATGCACATAATTCTGCTTAAACAAACACTCCAGGGAGTTACCTTTGTTGATATTTAGGTTTATAATCGCATTTGTTGGTTATCGTATTTCGTATTACGTACCGACATAACAGACGTTCGGTATTGAATGTACGCATTGAGCTCTAAGCCGGCGATGCAAAACGTATTTGCACAAAGCTCTATACACATAATACGTAATATGATATCACAAGGACCGATAAATGCGCTCGATAATTTCGGGGTAATAAATTTATAAAATTGCCGATGTTTACCGAAGAAACCGCTACACCGGCTCGACAAATACTCCCTTTTATGTTTACCGCAGTTTTAATTTGTTTGATCTAACTATAACTAAATACAATTTTAAATACCGCATTATTGGAGAGTTTTAATTTCCTTTAATTAAAAATTCTTTAACTATCGGGAAAACTTTCAAAGTTCCTACATGTATCCAATATCTATTTTTGCACTTTATTGCCATCGATTCTGATAAAAATATCTCGAGTTATGTGCTAAGTAATTAACATTACCATTATCCTCGAAATTTATGCGAATTTCAAAGCTATAACTTCAGGTGTGGCTTCATAAGGTTCGGCCGAAATTAAATATTACGATAAGTCATTTATTTTTTAGCAATTTAATAATTGGAGAATTTTTTTATAGTTTAAATTAAAAAAAAAAATTTTTTTTTGGTCCATATTAACAATCTATATCTCTAGATACATAATTAAGAAATGACCTTTTATCTTGTGAAATATTGAAAATTTTAAATATATAAGCTTATCCCGATGTTACACTCATCAAGAGCTTTCATTTAAGTACCCACATCAAATTTTCATATATTTATATATATTATATATATATGTATATATGAGAAATATATGAAAATGCATGTGGGTACTCAAATGAAAGCTCTTGATGAGTACAACATCGGGATGAGTTTATAACTTAAAAAATATCAATAATTAAAAACTAACTTTGCTATTTTGTCAACACTACTGATATTTTTAACGATATAAGCTCATCTCGATATTACACTCATCAAGACGTTTCATTTGAATACCCACATCAATTTTTCATATATTTATATATATTATATATATATGTATGTATGAAAAATATATAAAAATGCATGTGGGTACTCAAATGAAAGCTCTTGATGAGTATAACATCAGGATGAGCTTATATTTTTAAGAATGGGAATATTTAGAGTGTGCAGTGTAATTTAAAAGCAAAATTTTATTTATTTATAGTTTATAAGTCACATAGTGACTGCATGATTACTAGGAATAATAAATAATTTTATTTTTTTCAATTTTAAAATTCAAAAAAATTTTAATACGTAATAAAATTTATTCTGTAAGTTAAAAAAAAAGTAGAAAAATAAGGGATGAAAAATGATCATATAACTCATAAAAAAAATTAAAACTTCACAATAAATAATTCCTCCCAAGTCAAATAAACAGTTAAAATAAATCGCCTACTAAACAATAAAAAAAAAAAAAAAATTCTATTCTATTTATTTTTCCCGTTGGAAAAAAAAAAAAAAAAAAAAACATTATTTATCCGGCATTTGAAATATTTAAACAGCAAAACGTGAACAAATGTGAGGTACAAAAAGACGTCTAGTGTACTTGAATTTAAAAACCAAAGCCCCTTTGAAATAAAACGGTATTGCGTCAAAGCTGTTACACCCGCGAACTCGGGCATCATCCTGCCCGGGCTTACGTACACACGTACTATCATTATTGTTATTTATTATCCTTGTTATTACATGTGTATTAAATGCAGCAATCAATAACGCCAGAGGGAACAATATAACGTCAAGAAGGGGAGGTGTAACAAGTAATGAAATTACAAATTCAACGCTGGTGACTGCTGAATTACTGTCCAGCGGATTTGTTCCGGCCAAACTATATATTCTTCGGTAAATCGACAAGCAATCAATTTGTTAAATGTTGCATATCCTCCTGAGCTGACTACTGACATTAAATACGTGCAAGCGTCGGAGGAAAAACTGGGTTATAAATAAATTCGGTACGGGGATGAAAAAAAAAGTTTTTTTTTTTTTTTTTTTTTTTTTTTTCCCATTGAGCCCTTGAAGTAACTCAGTCGTAGTTGTAGTCGCAGTTATAGTCATAGACCAGTCGCAGTGCGTCCAATGAAAGTAAAGAGGAATTACGTCGATCGATAGAATAACCGTCGGCGCCTATATTATACCCAGCACTGTCGTCATCCGGATCTGACGCGGTCATAAACTGAGAAAAGACCAAGATGAAGATGAGAGGAATATTATTACTTTATCTCAGGATATAAATACACTTATCATGGATAGAGCGAGTTGATATGTCGTCAGGGTCAGGGTGAGGGCTAATACTTGTCATGAGAATTATTGTCAATTTTTACTTTGGTCGAATCACTTACTAACCCTCCAGATAAATTATTATTAACTATTAGATGTATATTATGGTACAAATATCAATTTATTACTTGACGTAAAATTATTATTTTTTTGTAAAGATTTTTAAAAAACTGGAATGAAAATTTAATTAAATTTTTTAGTTAAAATATATTATTTTAATTATTGTCTTGAATTTTTTTATTTTTTTATAAAAAAAAAAAATTATTAGAATGATTTTAAGTTAAACTTATGATCAAAAAATTTTTGCGTGAACGTTGACTTTTTTTTTGGTCTGTCAACAATATTTATATATTTTTTTAATTAAAAAAATGCACCCAAAAATTGAAAAATGAATTTTTAGTGGAATTTATTGTAATTATAAATTTATAATCTTCCTTAATTTTTATGAAACATAAAAAAAATATTAAAAAAAATTCCAAATCAAATTTTTTACAAAAATTTTTCAATTAAAAAATAATGTGCTTAAAAAAATCACCATCAATTATTTTTTTTTTTATTTTTGACCATTTTTTAGTTACACCACTAGCTAATACACACTTTGTCTTCACTCAGTTACTCTCGGCTTGTATTTATACAAAAAAAAAGCTCAAATATGTTCCCAAGAAAGATAGGGCGGATGAACACAGCTAATTTTCTTTCCTCCCTTATTTATTTCTGGACTTATTTTCCCTTTAATTCACCGCAGGGCTTTATTTTTTTTCCAGCTTGTAATCAAGGACATTTATTTATAGCTTAAATATGGATACGAGAACATTATCAGTTCAAGTGGTGTAATGTAATTAGATTTGTCTGATGGAATAAAAAATAAACCATCTGTGGAATTTTATTTCAGCAAAAAACGGTTTTTAGTTTTTTGGAATAAATTGTAGAAATAAAAAAAAAGGAGAGAGAGAGAGAGAGAGAGAGAGAGAGTAAAGATGAAGGATAAAAATAAAAAATATTAAGTTGAAAGAATGTGTATTGAATTTTCAAGGGAATTGTTTTATCTTGTGTATTATTTTTACCGCTATTATTACAGTGAGCTCGAGTGGTTTTTTTATTTCATCTGGTATTTTAAAAGGTAAAAAGGTACGATCATTAGTACGATTGGTCGAGATCCGGGATCAAAAAGCTTCCGGCGGAATACAGGGATGATTGGAAACTTCTTCACCCGTTCTATTCCTCCAGCTGTGCAAGAACACTCTTAATAGAGAAACTCTTTAATGAGAATAACTGCAGAACCTCTGCTGAAGCACAGAAATAAATATATTTTTGATCGGGAAAGTATATAATACTGAAAAAAAAAGAAAAAAAAAAAACTACAGTTCAAGTACAAGTATCGGAAAATGGGTTTCACGCCCACCTACTTGTATTCCGTTTGCGTCTTTCGTGTTCGGCACACGAAATTAATTCCACACTTGGTATTTTCTCCTTTTTTTGCTGAACTTTATTATTGCAAAAATTCTATTTTAAAAAAAAAATTATTTATGCTTGTGGAGAAGAACCTGTGTTTATGCATCTTTATGTTTTTGTAATTTTTACAAATCGCATATGAACGATATATGATCATATATAATTTTTATTGGTCATATCCATCATATAAAACCATATGCAACTTTTACAAGCCAAATATAAAACATACATGCTCATATGTAATTTTTTATTAGCCACATATGTCATATAAAATCATATGTAACTTATACGAGCCATATATGTTCATATGTAATTATTACAAGCCTCATATACCATACAGAACCTTATGTTACATTTATAAGGCTTGTATAATTAATATTGTACCGCAATTAAAATTTTCAAGTCACATATGTCATATAGAACCATATACAGATCATTATGTAATTTTTACGTCATATATGGACTATATATTATCATATTTAACTTATAAAAGTCATATGCGGTCTATATATGACCATATATGACCAAATGTAATTTTTATTAGTTATATAAGACAATACGTAATTTTTAAAAGTCACCTATAAAGTAAAAATGACCTTGTAAAATTTTTATAAATTACAAAATATGTCCATATGTTATTTTTATGTCACATATGTAATAAAAGACTATATGATATTTTTACAAATCAAATATAAACAATATATGTTCTCATAAAAAATTTAGAACGCAAATTATTTAATAAATATTGTCAAAAAAAATAATTTCAGTTATTAAGTTCGATTTAGATAATGTTAAAATTAAACCGCTTTTACTTTCCGCTATAAAATTTTCTATATGGGTTACGACATCCCAAGACCGTGGGTGTCGATAAGCTTCTAACTTCTTGTAGCTCGAATATATATGATCATGATTATGCAATAAACGACGCTTATAAATGAGTCAAACATGAAACACACATGTTCATATAATCACACTTGGCTGAGTTTAATTAATAATTAAAAAAAAGGCAATTTTTCTACAAAGTTGATATTGGTTTGAAAAAGATCAAAGCAGTTCAAACTTTATCCAAAACCCCGAAAATCACTGTCGCATCTTTTATTCAGGTCATAAATTCTATAAATTCTATAAATTCGGCACTATGGTACACGCAAGAGTTTCAAAAAATTCGGTCCTTTATAGAGCCGCATTCAAATTGAATTTCGTATCCCGAGGCTTATGATTCAATGAAGAATATTAAGGGACGTTTTATATTTTTTTTACGGCGGTGAAATGGGTTTTGCGTAGCTCGCTGTAACAATTTGTCTCCGGTCTCGTGTTCTTGAAGTATAAAATATTGAATATTAAACGTAAAACATAAAACAAAATAATATGATATGATATATACGGAATATTTTTAATCAATCTCGGGGAAAACATTATTGGATTTATTTCCAGATTCTCTTCTCGCTCAAATGAATTCCAATTAAAATCAATATTAAATAACATGTTGTATAATAAATATCCATATTCTCGCCATTTCAGTTGTTCAATCATATTATATATAAATCTCCAGTATTTGTTCTGGATTATATAACTTGCAAGCCGCCTTGTTTACAATTTTCCGATTAAACTTTAATAATTATGATGTTATAAAACTCTTTAAAAATTATCATCATTTTATTTTGTTTAATTAATAAATTGCATAATTTTCTTTGATTAAAATGAAAGATTGTTGTATTGATTGTTCACTCATCTATTCGACCGTGAGTATTTTAAATAAAGTTTAAGTCGAGCTTACTTCCCACTGATTGAGTGAGGGAATCGAATCGCGAAGGGATTTTTTTATCTTACATTATACAAATTTATACGGGGGTAGTTTTATTATTCGGGTCTGCTGGATGCTCCGGGGAGAGACGAAGAACAACAGTTATTTTATTCTTTTAGTTTTATGGGACATATGTAATGTAAAGATGAAACGTCGGTTTGTATCTATCGGATTTTTGGTATCGGAATAACTAATAAATAAAAATAAAAATATAAATATAAATGTATCTTTGGTCGTGTGTCTACGTCATCAATACGATTTTAACAAAAAGTAGACCTGGAGCAAAGATAAAAACGTTAAAAACGGGACTCAGCAAAAAATCCCTCGCCCGGGTGATCTAATTCCGGCAGGAGATAAATTTCCCAAAAAAAGCTATTGAGTTTTAAAACATTTTCAAGTCTCGTGTGGATTGAGTTATTTACTTGTACTCACTCGAATCAAACTAGTCAAAAAATTTATTATTATTTTAATCACTATTTTTTTTTAAATAATTCATTTTTAGTTCAAAGATTATTATTAACAATTTAAATTAAAATAACAAAAATTTTTTAGCAAACTAATTATTATTATTATTTATTTATTTTTTAATAATTTATTTATTATAAAAATACTTAAATTAATAAAAATTTTTGAACAAAATATTTATTATTATTATTATTATTATTATTTGATATTATATTATCAGTATGATTGGAATGATGAAAAACATTTAATAATCGTTAAGCTTTTATTGTATCAATTTAAATTGACATTATTGGAAAAGTATTCACGCGAATAGTTTCAAATAATAATAAACCATCAAATTTTCCCTTTCATTGAAAAAATTTTACACTTTTTGATTTTTACCAAACATTGAGCATTATTCACCCACGAAAAGTTATAAAAAATATTTTTTATCATTTGTAGATTGAAAAAAAAAAAAAAAAAAATACTTTTTTACAATCCACAACAAATATTTTTTAAAACAAAGAACTTCTATCAATATTTATGTACTTTTAATATTCTAACCAACTCGCAGAGAGAACAAATACAAATTTCAATTTTTTTTTAACGAATACACAAGCCGTGACAGCACAGAACAACTGTTCCAATTCAGTAAAATTTTTTTCTATCATATTTTCTGAAGAAACTAATTGGAATAAATTTTTTTGTATATTTTTGATAATTCTATTATTTTTTCAAGATTTTAATAAATAGTAATTAATTTATTTATTGTCATCAGGGTCAAGTTTAATACGATAAGTCAGTAAGAAGGGTTAATTTGTTTAAATTTAAATTAATTTTTTATCGAAAGAAACCTCGACAATATAAATTAAATATTTTTTTAAATTATTGCACAGAGTATTATTCAAAGATTAAGATCCAAAGAGACGAATATATAAAGTACAAAGTATAAAGTGGTATAAGGGTTTTATTTATAATGCTCGGGAGAAGAGAAAATCCCAAGTTGTCAGTTCCTGAGTGGAATAAGCTTGCAGTGACAGAGGCAATTGTAAACATTAAACAACCACAATGTATACAGTATTCAAATAATCTCTTTTTGTTACTAACTACATATTACTTTTGGGGACTTATCCGTCCATTATTTACCAGCAACATCAAATAATGATAATACACGAGGAAAAAAAATTAATTTCAAAGTCTTTCATTGTCTTGAGTCATGACAAAAAATTTTTTAATCAAGTAAAATTTATTTAAACCAAGAAAAATTTTAATTTAAGAATTTTTTTACTTAAATTAAGAAGATGAAGTTCTTGAAAATTATTTTCTTGATTCAAATAAATTTTTTTTTACGTAATAATTAAAAAAAGATAAGCTTAGGTTGAGCGCAAAAAGCCTCCAGTCAGCGTTTATTTTATATTTTTGACCCTACTCTTGATTTTTTGAACTATAACTGGCACTTGTTTAGTGCTGAAATCTCAAGTTTCCATTTTAACGAGAGGGTTTACAAAATCTTGAGGAAAATACCCAATTACTGTGTCTATAAAATATATATACGATGTAATTTATTATTATTTAAAATTTCCAACATTCTATTTTTATTATTGGCATTTCATTCAATTTTAAATAAATTTATAAAATAATAATTATTTTTTTAGTCTAGATTAGTTAAAAAAAAAAAAAATTTATTTTTTTCAGAAAATAAATATGCAAAATGATGAATTTTTACAGACGATTGCATCGCAGAATTTAATTAAAATTCATGAAACCCTTTTTTAAAACCGTACATCAAATTTTTCAATAAACTCCAATGGCCTAGAAAATGGCCTAGAAAATATTAACAGAGAAATAAAAATTTTTTTTTTTTTCGTGTAATTGTAAATTATTGTCCTCGTTTTTTATTAATTTTCTCGAGGGCGGAGCCTTTCGGAAATTAACCCGAGGACTGATAAATTAATATAAAAATGAAAAATAATTTTTGGTTATAAATAAATAAAATTGTAATTAAATTCATAAATAGAAAATAATTAAAAATGAATTTATTGAGAGTTTTAAAGCCGAACTATTTGATTAAAAAACTTTGTTCGGAATGCAAAAACAATTAAATTGCACAGAAAAAAAAATTATTTTGAATCAAGAGAAAAATTTTTGAACCACGAAAATAATATTGAAAATTCCAGTGTTTTGGATCAAGACAAAAAATTATTTAATCAAATAAAATTAAATTAAACCATGAAAAGTTTTTTAATTTAAAAAATTTTTTGTTTAAATTCAGAAGATGAAATTATTTACTTGATTATAATAATAAATAAAGTTATCGAGTGAATAAATAAATGAAAATAAACTCGTATAATAAAAATGTAAATGAAATATTGTCAGATGCGTAAATAAATACCATTGTAAGCTCATGCAAAGACTGTCGGGATAAAAACTAATGGAATTTCAGTGTTCTGGATTTCTTATGGCTGCAATAAGGACCAGGCTGGCTGGCTCTTACGAGATATTTTCGACGAATTCACTCCAATAAAATAGAGGAGAGATTGTGATAAAAGGAGACGATAAAAATGAATAGATAGATGGAAATGTATTTGTATAGATATAGGTGTTAATAAACGGTCACGTAACACATGTTATGTCGGTCGAAATAAAATAGGCACGTGCAATGTATTGTGTATGGTATAAAAAATAAAAAATAAAAAAAGAGAAAAAGGAAGAGATATATAACAGCAGAGAGGAAAGTATCGAGCGGCATAATGTGATGCAAAGGTCTCAATTACAGCGTTGCTAATTCACGTCGTTAAAGTCTCAAGGTAATTTCTGAACGACTTTAGAATTTTTTCTGGGGTTGGAGATTCAAAGTCGTCAACATTTACCAGCCATCGGGTTGTTTTCATTAATTAGACCCGAAATGCTCCAGCAGTCTTGAGCTAGATGCGTTTACATTTAAATTTTATTATCATTATAATTATAATTGTAATTATCGTTGCGATTGCTGTATGTAGAAGGATGAAACAGTTGACATGACACTTAAGCCAAGTTAACTGTCATCGTGTCGTCGTAAACTCGTTAAAGGCGACGTTAAAGCTCGGCTATTAAATTTTTTTACTCTTTGCTCCAAAACAAAAAAAAGAGTTAGAGGTAAAGTTTAGAGCTTGAAATAGTTTTTTAAAAGTATTTTGTTTTAATTTAATAATAACTTGATTGTTTTGTGAAATATATTTCTGGGGGGTTGCTATTAAATTTTTAATTAAAATAAAAATTTATTTTTTACTTAGTTTGATGGAAAAAATGAAAAATTCAATTAAAAAGAGCTGGATGGAAAAATTTTTAAATTGAAATATTTGCGTAGTAATTTTAGTGTTGATGTGGACGGTAATAATTTGATAAACTCAACGGGTATGTAGACGCAAGCTTATTAGATTCCAATGTGCGAGAAGAACGGCACGTTATGTATAGTGCTTGTCTATCAGTCCTGGGGGAATCTAATTTTCGTGGATTCCGTAAATAACTCTCGTCGCTGGTAACTCGATAAATAATCATATTGTTTTTATTATTATTATTTTTCATGTTTTACATTTGTAATTTGGAGAAAATTATTTTAAATTTAAATATTGAAGATAGGAAAAAATAATAATAATAATTTTTTTATAGAAAATTAAATTTAAAAAAAATAGTTCTTGTCAATTTAATTAATAATTAATTTTTTAATCATCAATATTTTGCCTAAATCTTATTTTTGTAATTAAAATTTTTTTTTTTTTAAATGAATAAATTTGTAAAAATAGTCTATTAATAAAAAAATATGATTAAATACATAACTCTGTTATTTATATTTTATTTACCGGGCGGAAAAGTAATTTAAATGCAATTCCTGAGGAGAGACCGAGCAGCAGCTGGACTAGAACTCAGTCCCGAGTCGCGGTGTATTTATTTAACGGATTACGTGCTTAAGCGAGATAAAATCCATGAAAGTTGTTTTAACGTGGATTAACGATCCCTCACCCTCCGTACTCGATCATCTCCAGGGCAGTGTAAGCAATAAAATAATAGAAAAGAGTCTGAAGAATGACAACCGAAGATTGAGAGACAGAAAGTCATCTCCTCTGTATGATTGTTCAATAAACGGTTTTGAGGGGATTGAAATAGCCGGGATTGAGAGTGCTAATAAAATAAAGAGAGACGGAATATCAAAGAGATTGAGCTGCTGAGAGACCGGGGGCGGCAGGAGCAAGAGGAAAGAGAGGGAGAGGTCAAGGCCGGAAGAAGCAAATTCAAGTCGGATTTGTTCGTTCGATTGCACTTGTACTCTTCTCTTCTTTTTTCAAATGCCATTTGCTCTCTGCTTCGCTGGTGCTCTTTTGCTGCTCAAAAGCAATCAACTAATACGTCCATTCTCCTCAATATCTCTTTCACCTTTCACTCCCGCTTCATAAAATAAAATATTCACTCGCGATTCTTCAAATTTTTATTCTAACTCTCAACTCACCTGAATTTTCCTTCGATTTATTTTCTGATGCTTTGTATTTTCTCGACGGGTTTATTTTTCACATCACACCGCTCGATGACTGGTTCATTTAATTAAAACCTTGGTTTAATTAAAAAATTTACTGCCTGATACAATAAGTAATTACTTGAAAAAAAAAAAAAAAAAAAAAAAAAAAAAAAAAAAAAAAAAAAAAAAAAAACTTTAATAATTTTTTTCAATAAAATTGAAAATAAAAATGAAAAATTTTTTGGGGCAGGAAAACAATTGCACAATTAACTTTGGAGTACCTTTGACGTATGAAGCACGCGGACGTCGCGACGCTCTAACGAGGTCCGCTGTCGGCTCAACACTGGAGGCAGGCGCTCGTCCCGGCGTCCGCTCGACGCCATCACCGAATCCTGTTGGCCAATACGCCCGCGCTATTTCCTCGTACTTTTGTCATCACTTTCCGACGGCGAGGATCGTCCGGGAAAACACGAATAGAATAGAATAGAATAGAATTTACGTCGCTAATAAAGGCAAGAGAGAAAGATCGAGCTTGCAGAAGAGTTTACATCTGAATTGCACGGTCACGTGTTGCTTCTACTCCGCGGTCCGAGGATCCAAACTCCAATCCGTTGGCTCTTTAATTCCAGTCAATTATCCCTGCCCGGTTATTAATTATTCCTCGCGACCTCAAGGGTTATTATTTCCTCTTTAATATTATTATTCATCATTTTACAATTTTTTTTTTATTTGCTGTGTACGCTGAATAAAAGTAAATTATTGTCCAGAAAATGAACAATTTAAATTTATTAAAAAATTAATAAAACTTTTTAGCAGAAAAATTTCAACATTAATTATTAATATATTTGTTTTTATAATAAATTATAAAATAAAAGAAAATTTATTGAAAAAAAAAAAACATTTTTTAGTCAATTTAATTTTTCTTCAGTCAATATTTATAGAAAAAAATTAGATTGTTTACTTATAGAGTACTCAAAAATGCACCAATAAAAATTTTTTAGTTACTCTGTCTTAAAATAAACTCAGTAAAATAAAATAAAATTATTGGTGACTTTTGTTTATATTTATATTGTTGATTTTGCATGCTATGAGTCAGTAGAGTATAGGATAATCAATTGGGTTCACTGTAGTCTGGCCAGGTCAACGTGCTTTTCTATAGTTTGAGCTTTTTGTAAGATCGATATCTGGTGCACGCTACCAAAGGATGTCTCGCGGTCCGCGACATAATGTTTCATGAACGAAACCACTATACGCCAGTATAATATAACTCTATACCTGCGAAACGAGCCTGATACCCTTGGGACCAACGTTACTGGCTATCAAAGCTCCCTCTTTATATTGCTTTTGGTTTTATCGAATGACTTTGAAAGCAGTGCTAATTTATTTAATGTCACTCGAAATTTGGTATTAATTTAATATATTAATCAAAATTTAAAACCACTATTAAGAATATTTTTTTTTAGTTTGCAATTTTAATTGTAGAATTTAATTTTTTGGGATCACAATTTATTTATATCATTAATTTGCTCTAGAGGAAAACATTAAGTCAATTTTTAAACTTTTTGCGTCGGAAACTAGGTCAAGCCCCACTTTTACAATTTTATGGAAATTTATAATTCACAAAATTACTACGATTAAAAAATTGTTTTTATAAATAAATAAAAATTTTTTTTAAACAAAAAAATTGTACAATAATTCGGAGATTCAATTTAAAAGCTTTATAATTAAATTTTCGAGTTCCAAAAATAAAATTCCGAGCACTATTTCATTATCACGATTAATCTGACAGCTCGCGATGAAAACCGAGGGATTTTTTTTCCGAAGATTCCAAAGAAAACTTTAATATATAAATTTCCATCCACATTAAATTTATTTATAAACTCGCCGATAAATAAAACTTTTTAATGTTATTAAATTACAAAAATTGTTGCGTGTAATATTCCAAAAGTTTGGATTTATGAATAAATTTACCGAATATATAACCACGAGGAATAAAAAAGGGATTTATCGACGATCTAGTTACTCCTCTCTGCATTGCAAGCTCGAGAATTTATGTGGATAGACTCCGGGAGCTTCCGAGCGGAGCATAGAAAATGTACTCGAGCTCCGATGACTCAAAATCGATTTTACAACGGTTACTATCTTTACAAAGTTCAACCATTGTTCTCCAGGCATAGCTACGTAAGTACAATGCCCGGCTTTGTCTGAAAAATTACAATAAAAGTGCAGAGCTTTTTTTTTTTTTTTTTTTTTTTTAATTTTCTGAAAAGGCGAAGGTTGTTTCAAAACAAAATTATCTCGTCCATTTGAGGGCGATACTCCTGAAACATTCTCCGTATCCTCCCACCGGACAATATGTTCTAATTAAAAGTTTACTCTTGAGCTGGATCTCGGATCCACCTGGGGCCTGGGACGCGTAACTCAGTCTACTCATACAACCAATTTAATAATTTCTCATCCACAATGACGTTTAATGTCCAGGGTAAATTATAAACAGCCTCATCTGCAGAAACCACACTCAACATACACACTTGATCCCTTTATCCACGCCAACGGCATTATCAAAAGTTTGTTAACCCGGTTGCTGATTACCTTTTGAAATAATTTACCGGCTATTAAGTTAATTTAGAGAATGTGAGCATTTTTTAATTAGATATTTAATTTAAACTAGCAACCTTGCAGTCACTTGTGAACTAAAAAAAATCAAATTTTGCTTTGTTAAATTGCACTGTACTTCCTTAAATATTAACAATTTTAAAGATATAAGCTCATCTCGCTGTTACACTCATCAAGAGCTTTCATTTGAGTACCCACATGCATTTTAAAAAATTTTTCATATATACATATATATAATATATATAAATATATGAAAAATTGATGTGGGTACTCAAATTGAAGATCTTGATGAGTGTAATGTCGGGGTGAGCTTATATCTTTAAAAATGCCAATATTTCACAAAAAACCGATTTTATCATGTGACTATCCTGGAAACAAAATTTTTTTTATTCTCTTAATAATATAGATGATTTATAGTGAGAAAAAAATTATTTATAAATTCAAAAATCGAATTAATCGTTTAAGAATTTTTTTTATAGACTACGATAATAATTATAATTTTTTTTCTGTAAAAACATTAAAATTTTGGTCATGAAAAAATCAAAATTTTCGTTTAAAATTTAAGAAAATAAAATTTCTAAATAAACTTTTACCGACTAATGAATGAAAATTTATGAGCTATTTTCATTTTAATATAAAAAAAATATGATATTTAAATAGATTTGATAAGCAATAATTGATATTTATTAAAAATATGAGTTTTTTTGTCAATAAAATTATCTTTTTCTCTAAGCGATAATAATAATATTTCTTCTTTTACAAGTCCCAGCAAGAAACAAAAATTAAATTTGTACACTTAGTAATAATTTAATGGCAAAGTTTGAGCGTTGAAGCCCTTCGGAGATAAAATTTCGTCACCTTAATTCTTGTAAGACAGGTCATGGTACTTTCAAAGAAGAAAGAACAGATAAACTACAGTATGTTCTGTGTATTTGCCATCTTGTAATTAATTATCAAAGTTTCGGAACTTTTAAAGTAATTTAAGCCCCCGATTTCCTCTGTAAAATTGTCAATGCTGAAGATAATGATTATAACGATAAAGAAGAGAGTAATTGTCAATGTGAAGGTCACAATTGATGAAAATGATTTTTCTAGAGGTATGTATCGATCAAAAATTAATCTTAGAAGCTAATGAAGCAATTTAGCGTGATCTAATATCTAATTAAGGTTATGGTGTCGTAAAGCGGATCGATCAAGTGACGCATGTCATTGGATCTGGGAAAATTAATGGGAAACCCGGAATATCCTGGAGTATATATCCATAATATCCATAATCCAGCTGTAGACGCACAGCAGTTACAATGAGGTTACAGAATAGAGCGAGAACGAGGGGTGAAGAAATATAAGATATATAGATGAATTGCCCCAGTGCTTAAATTCTGTTCCATGTGTTATCGATTGTCAGGTCTCGAGTACGAGGGCGAGCTTGCAAAGTGCGATTGCGCGACAATGGCGGAACTGCTCGCGGATGTTTCTCGGGCTTGGGAAACCCACATGATTATATATTTTTGAGTTTGTGAACGAGCGAGTCTCAGATTTGTTATGACCAGAACTGATTCTTGAGGTTTTGTTGTGGGTAAAGTCATGCATCAAACTAATCTGTTCATTTCCGTAGCACTTTTGACTACCCTCGTGCACCTGTCTAGAGGTAATTTTATAAATATATGTCAGTATTGTTATTGTTATTTTACATGTGCTTTTTATATTTTATGGTGACAGTCGATGCTGGACAGTTATTGTCCACCGAACATCGCACTCATGCTGCCACTGAACGTGCCAATGATTTGAACTGTTATGAATGTGACACTATCAAGGATGGAGAGCATTGCGTTAATCCCAATAGTAACTATACTTGGCTTAAGAAGAAATGCAAAGATGATCGACGGCAATGTATGGTAAATATTTTATCATTTTTAATTAATTCATTATTTTCAATAAATTTATTTGTTTTTAATTTTTTTCCAAATTAATTTTAATAATAATACTAAGACAAATTTTTTTTAAGAATAAATTAATACAGAAAATTTATAAGTGCAATTTTTAAATAAAATTTATTTGTTTAATTGCAATCCCAGAAGTGGCAAATTTTTCCTGATTTCAGTATCATTATTTTGAAATTCATTTTAGATTATTATTATTATTATTATTATTGAAATTGAATTTTTGACGCGGATCAAATTTTATTTAAATTGTACCACAAACTTATATTAAAATGATACTTTTCAAACAAATTTAAATTTAGTGACCTATTTATTTTTACAACGTATCAAAGTTCTTATCAAACAAACTTCTTCCTCTTAATCTTGTGGAAAATATGAAAATTTAAATAGAACTTTCCAATCTTTTCCGCAAAACTTTGTATAGTGTTTATTACAAATAATTTTTTTCCTAACATTTAAAAATAACTCGAAAAAAATGTAATTAAAAAGAAAAATTGATTATTTTTTCAACCAATTGATTCATTAAAAAATTCCTTGAAAAAGTTTTAATAAAAATAAATCCAAAACCAAAAATCTATTTATAGAGATTTTTATCTAACTTTTTTTGACATATAAACTCCCGGCTGTCTTTTGTAGGTAAAAAGATACTCGTTTACATTGAGCACGGAGAACTCGACATCTGAGCCGATGATGTGGGCGTTGGAGCGGAATTGCACGAATAAATGTGAGCCAGGATGCATTGTGATCGGGGAGCGGACAAAGCTGTTTGCATGCACCGACTGCTGCGAAAAGTCTTTCTGCAACACGGGAAAAGGCACAGCCGCGGATCTCACCACCAGGGAAATCGGTTTTGTATTGACTCTAGTGCTGCAAGCCGTACTTACTGTTACTCTCTATCCTGCGTGACATCAATAAAACCACCAACATTTCTTTATTTAATCAAATCTTGTTTTTTATTTACCTTAAACGCAAACCTAGTTACAGTCCCGCTTTAATTATAACTATAACTATGCCCATAATTCAGTGATTTATTAACGCTTAAATACCCGCAAAATCAATCTGAATGATTGATCGACATTGCGGGAAGTTATACCTTCAGAGTTGCTCTAATTACTCCAGTAACTCGATTACATTAATTCCTTTACTCGCTTGTAACTTTTAACTTGATTTTATTTTTTTTATAGTTTGCAATTTTTATCCAAAAATGTTGATTTTAATATTCACTCTCGGCTTGATAACAAACGCAGTCGGTGAAAAACCAAAAAATAGCGACAGCGAACAAGTCAACCCGCGAGTAATTCCCCACTCGGAAATAAATCGCAGATTTAAAAGGTCTAATTCGAACTACGAGGAAACAAATGCCGAAATTTTTTATATTGACGTGAAAAATTTCACGCTGAAGACCAAATTCAACCGGGATTTAGTTGTAGCAAGGGATTACGCAGTCCAGTGGGCAAGTTCTGGGCCTAAAAAGAGGCCAAAAGGTGACAAAAGTCATCCCAGACTGGAGCGCTGTCTTCCTTTGCACGGAGAAGTTCAAGGAGTCAAGGATTCTTATGTCGCTATTACTATCTGTAGCAATCACTTCTACGGGCTGCTTACGCTAGGGAAGAAGTATTTCTTCCTTCAGCCGACGAAAGTCAATGGTGGACATGTTATGTACGAGACCAAGGAACCGTTTTTGGAGGATATGAAAAGCAGGTATGACAAGAAGGTCAAGAGTCAGTTCAAGAAGTTTGAGGAAGACAACGAAATTTATGGTTGGTATTTTTTAACGGAAGTTTTGTTAATTGTTGATAAATTATTTTTTAGTGTTTAATTATTTTAGTAAAAATTTTTTAATATTTTTTAAGAACTAAAAAATATTTATTTAGACCTTTGAATAAATATTTAGTTTCAAAATTTTAATTAAATAAATAAAAAAAATGTTAATAAATTAATTAAATTGAAATTTTTTTTATTTAAAAAAAATAAATAATAATTTTTTTCTAAATAAATAATTTTATCAACAGTTGATAAATTCTATTTAAAAATATTTGAAAGCTGATTTTTTATTTTTTGTTTCAATTCCAGGAGAAGACACTCCAAAGTGCACTGCCTGGCAAATGGACAACTTGGGCAGCAGGTTCGTCACACTAGGCCCGTCTTCTTGCCCCGGTAACTACGACCATCACCGAAATCGCACGAGAAGAAGAACTAAATTCACCAGCACTGAGCCGCCCTACAGAGTAGTGAAAGGCTGCGGGAAAAGAAGAAAAAGAGTCGTCACTATCTGCGACACCGGGGAAAATTTCGACATGGCTGGGGACGTTGCGAGCCCGCACTACTTTGACACTTTAGAGTCTCAATATCGGCTGGGGAACGAACAGACCGAAGCTTCGATTCCTCATTCAGGGTCAAGTTCTCATCCCTTTCGTAAGTTTTTAAAAAATCTAATTATATTTAATTAATAAATAGTAATTATTTAATTAATTTATAAATATTAATTGTCAGGATCGTGGTACGACGAAGACAAAGCAAGGCCGTTCTTGAAAGGGCGCATCATGAAGCGAAATGCCCGCAAAGGAAATTCTGTGAGCAAATGGATAAAGATGGTAATTGGTGTCGACTTCGATGTTATTAGATTCCACGGCGAACTCACCGAACAATACGTCTACACCATTTTAAATATTGTAAATTTATTTTCTAAAAAAAAAAAAATATTTGTATGTTTTTGAGCAATTAACTCATCAAATTTCTTTGACAAACAGGTCAGCACGTTGTTCAGAAAACTTTCTATCATCAATATCACGAAGATCGTCATCAAGAGATTAATCATGTACCATAATCCTGAGGACAGTGCAGTCAGTATTTGTATTTTATTTCTTAAAATTATTAATTATGAAAATTAATAGAGAGATTTTTGAATAATTGCTGAAAGGTGCGTAGAGGAAACATGCAATACCCGTTGTACAATGTAAACCTTTGGAACAGACGAATTCACGACAGCTCAAGAGAAAAACACGACATGGGTTTGTGGTACACGCACTACCCTCTGGGGCACGACATCGCTTCAGCCCCGGGGCCGTACATGTGCAATAAAATGAGGTCGTGCATTCTCGTCCAAGATGTCGGGTGGGCTTCAGCGATAAAAATAGCTCACGGTATCGGGCATTTGTGAGTTTCCAAACAAAGTTACCCAGTAACAAAGTTACCAAGAATATGCATTGTCCGAAAACTAAAATTTACTTTTAAATTCATAACAGAGTTGGCCTGAATCACGACGGAGAAATTGAGACGAACAATTACTGCGCGTCAGAGGCTCTGCTTCACGCGACAGTAATGTCCAAAATGATACCTGCCGTTAATCCATCTCCCACGTGGTCTTCTTGCTCGGTTCAGCACTACAACGAAATCGTAGGGTATGTACATGTAAACGGAAAGTCTTTGATAATTGTTAATTTGATAATTTTTATTCAAGAGAGTTTGCTTGCTTGGACCGACCGCCAACGACCGATGAAAGCACCGCATATTTGCCGGGGGTATTTTCGCTGGACGACCAGTGTCGCATCGAGTTCGGAGACGGGTAATAATTGATAATTATTCATAGCTATTAAATTTATGGAAATATGGGAGAATAAGTATCGAGGTGAAGATGGGAGATAGCAAATAAGATGATGGAGCTGGCGGTTGACAATAATCAAACTTTAAATTCATTTAGGTGGGTATTTTGCATCAGAGTTACCGTTAAAGATCCTTGCACGGAATTGTGGTGCAATAGAGCTGCCAGCAGAAGACGCAGCTGCATGACCCGTATGACTCAGACACTTGAGGGGACGCCTTGTGGCAGAGGGAAGGTTAGTCTCGATAATTCTTGTTAGCAAATTCATGCTTAATTTGAAGTTTCATTTTAGAGGTGCATCAACGGGACCTGTTCCAAGCCGTTCTGGGATTTAGGGACATCAGATGATCCCGACGATGGATACACCACTAGCCAGCCACAATCTTCGAGTTACACTTATACTTTGAGTCCAACGCCTCCAACCACTACTCCTTACGGGTTGGGTTCATTATTTTTCAAGTTTTAAATATTGTTAACAATCGTTATTTATTAATCAAAAATTTTCTTCTAGCCAATACCCTGGACCTCCTTCTTATCAACCTCCTGGTTATGGAACTCCATCTCCTCCAAGCTACGGCACACCTTCTCCACCAGGCTATGGACCTCCAGGTCCTCCAAGTTACGGAACACCTTCTCCACCAAGTTATGGCACATCAACACTAGGTTATGGACCTCCAGGTCCTCCAAGCTACGGAACACCTTCGTCGCCAAGTTATCGCACATCAACGCCAGGTTATGGATCACCGTCTTCACCAAGCTATGGACCTTCAGGTCCTCCAAGCTACGGAACACCTTCCCCTCCAAGTTATGCACCCGGTGCTCCAAGTTTCGGTCAGCCACCTGGTTCCCAATATACACCTGGATCTCCATCAAATCCAGCATTCTCCTCGAACTGGGGTTCCCACGACTCCATATTGAAAGTTCCGATTGTTGGTTCCAGGTGGAACGATTAGCTTTCAAAAATATTTTGCATATTTATATTTACAAAATAAAATCCATTTATTATTTAAAAAAAATCTAATGCAGTAAATTTATAATATTTCCATCCATGTTAGCCATAATATTTGCATCTACACATGGTACATACTTGGGAGAGTTTGGTCGGTCTCTCCTCAGCGATGGCTGCCTTCGTATCAGTATATATAGATACAGAGAGTGCTTTATTAGCGAACCACTTGATACTCTTCTCTTTCTCTCCTCACATCTTCATCTCTCTTGTTCTCTCAGCTTGGACGATGCAGTAGCTCGCATTTTTATTTCCACGATTATTATTATCATTACAAGCGTCACCAAAGTGCACGTCTGCATTCCCATTTATTGCGAGAATCGAGCATGTGGCTGCCAGTTGCAGTTAGTACGCCCGTCGGCGCTACGAAAACGTCGACAAAACCAATTAACCAATGCTTCGTTATTCTTTGTTCGCTCGGATAATTTTCAATGACGTGACCGTTTGTGACTTTTTACAGTTTTTATTTACATAATAAACTTTTTTCACTCCCCGAAAATTCCCTTTGCCTCAAACAAAGCTTTTACTCTCAATTTGTGGTACACGCACTACCCTCTGGGGCACGACATCGCTTCAGCCCCGGGGCCGTACATGTGCAATAAAATGAGGTCGTGCATTCTCGTCCAAGATGTCGGGTGGGCTTCAGCGATAAAAATAGCTCACGGTATCGGGCATTTGTGAGTTTCCAAACAAAGTTACCCAGTAACAAAGTTACCAAGAATATGCATTGTCCGAAAACTAAAATTTACTTTTAAATTCATAACAGAGTTGGCCTGAATCACGACGGAGAAATTGAGACGAACAATTACTGCGCGTCAGAGGCTCTGCTTCACGCGACAGTAATGTCCAAAATGATACCTGCCGTTAATCCATCTCCCACGTGGTCTTCTTGCTCGGTTCAGCACTACAACGAAATCGTAGGGTATGTACATGTAAACGGAAAGTCTTTGATAATTGTTAATTTGATAATTTTTATTCAAGAGAGTTTGCTTGCTTGGACCGACCGCCAACGACCGATGAAAGCACCGCATATTTGCCGGGGGTATTTTCGCTGGACGACCAGTGTCGCATCGAGTTCGGAGACGGGTAATAATTGATAATTATTCATAGCTATTAAATTTATGGAAATATGGGAGAATAAGTATCGAGGTGAAGATGGGAGATAGCAAATAAGATGATGGAGCTGGCGGTTGACAATAATCAAACTTTAAATTCATTTAGGTGGGTATTTTGCATCAGAGTTACCGTTAAAGATCCTTGCACGGAATTGTGGTGCAATAGAGCTGCCAGCAGAAGACGCAGCTGCATGACCCGTATGACTCAGACACTTGAGGGGACGCCTTGTGGCAGAGGGAAGGTTAGTCTCGATAATTCTTGTTAGCAAATTCATGCTTAATTTGAAGTTTCATTTTAGAGGTGCATCAACGGGACCTGTTCCAAGCCGTTCTGGGATTTAGGGACATCAGATGATCCCGACGATGGATACACCACTAGCCAGCCACAATCTTCGAGTTACACTTATACTTTGAGTCCAACGCCTCCAACCACTACTCCTTACGGGTTGGGTTCATTATTTTTCAAGTTTTAAATATTGTTAACAATCGTTATTTATTAATCAAAAATTTTCTTCTAGCCAATACCCTGGACCTCCTTCTTATCAACCTCCTGGTTATGGAACTCCATCTCCTCCAAGCTACGGCACACCTTCTCCACCAGGCTATGGACCTCCAGGTCCTCCAAGTTACGGAACACCTTCTCCACCAAGTTATGGCACATCAACACTAGGTTATGGACCTCCAGGTCCTCCAAGCTACGGAACACCTTCGTCGCCAAGTTATGGCACATCAACGCCAGGTTATGGATCACCGTCTTCACCAAGCTATGGACCTTCAGGTCCTCCAAGCTACGGAACACCTTCCCCTCCAAGTTATGCACCCGGTGCTCCAAGTTTCGGTCAGCCACCTGGTTCCCAATATACACCTGGATCTCCATCAAATCCAGCATTCTCCTCGAACTGGGGTTCCCACGACTCCATATTGAAAGTTCCGATTGTTGGTTCCAGGTGGAACGATTAGCTTTCAAAAATATTTTGCATATTTATATTTACAAAATAAAATCCATTTATTATTTAAAAAAAATCTAATGCAGTAAATTTATAATATTTCCATCCATGTTAGCCATAATATTTGCATCTACACATGGTACATACTTGGGAGAGTTTGGTCGGTCTCTCCTCAGCGATGGCTGCCTTCGTATCAGTATATATAGATACAGAGAGTGCTTTATTAGCGAACCACTTGATACTCTTCTCTTTCTCTCCTCACATCTTCATCTCTCTTGTTCTCTCAGCTTGGACGATGCAGTAGCTCGCATTTTTATTTCCACGATTATTATTATCATTACAAGCGTCACCAAAGTGCACGTCTGCATTCCCATTTATTGCGAGAATCGAGCATGTGGCTGCCAGTTGCAGTTAGTACGCCCGTCGGCGCTACGAAAACGTCGACAAAACCAATTAACCAATGCTTCGTTATTCTTTGTTCGCTCGGATAATTTTCAATGACGTGACCGTTTGTGACTTTTTACAGTTTTTATTTACATAATAAACTTTTTTCACTCCCCGAAAATTCCCTTTGCCTCAAACAAAGCTTTTACTCTCAATAAAAAAAAAAAAAAAAAAAAAATTCAATATTCCCAGATACATCTCGGCAATGCCCGCAAGTCATTAGAAAACGTCAACAAGTGGAACCGAAAGCTCCTTTCATCACTCTCAAAACCTCACGACGTAGCAGTCTGGCTAACAAGACTGGACATCGGCGGTCCGTCTGGCTACGCTCCAGTGTCAGGCGTGTGTGATCCAGCGAGATCATGTGCGCTGAACCGTGACGAAGGTCTGACAAGTGCCTTTATCATCGCCCACGAGCTCGCTCACATGTTGGTATTGGTAAATAATTTTTCTTCTTCTTAGTCTCACTTAACTTCATCACTAAATCAGTTTAGGACTGACTCACGACGGAGATAAAGCCGCGGATAATTCTTGCGCCGACGAAGTCACCGGGAGCGTGATGGCTCCTGTCGTCGCCGCAACTTTCCACCGGTTCCACTGGTCAGTCTGCTCCCGGACCGAGTTTCACCATCGATCCAGGCGAGCAATCTCAACTTTAATTTAAATTACTTATTTATTTACTCCGTTTATTTAATGAGAGTAATGAATTCACAGAGACTGGACGTGCTTGAACAATCACCCGGAGCTGAATAATGCAACATATTTAAAAGCCTTGCCAGAGACATTTACAATGGACGAGCAGTGTCGCATGGAATTCGGGGACGGGTACGAGCTTTGCAAGCGCCTTGATTTAACGGGTCTCTGCGCCCACCTGTGGTGTGCTCATAAGGACCTCAATAAACTATGCAAAACAAAGAAAGGACCTCCTCTAAATGGGACGCCCTGCGGGAAAAATAAAGTCAGTCATAAAGATAAAACATTTATTTTCTTCTTTTTCTTCTTTTTCGTCCTTTGTTTATGTCTTCATTAATTTAAACTATTTTCAGCGGTGTGTTGATGGCAACTGCCAGTCAATCGACCAAAATAACTTCCAGCTGGCTTTGCTGCAGAAAAATATTTCAATAAACGGAGGCTGGAGTCTCTGGTCCCATGGAAAGTGTTCAACGACCTGCGGGCTTGGTGTTATTGTTCGCTATCGATATTGCAACAATCCTATGTAGGATTTTAAAATATTTTATTAAATTAAATTATAAATTATACTAAAATTAGCAGACATTTAAAAATTTTTGAATTTTTTTTTAATGTAAAATTTTTTTTATTATAAGGTAAAAGTTATTGAAACTTGGACTTTTATTTTAATAAAAAAAAAAATCAATTCTAATAAATTAATAAATACTAGCAATTTATTTAATAAAGTAAAATTTTATTTTTTTAATTAGAATAAAATTGCAAGTGTCAAATAACTAGGCCAGTATTAATAACTGGATCTTTTACCTTAAATTAAATGTTATAAAAATTTTTAGTTATCTGTTAAATTAAATGAAAATTTAATTTACAAAAAAATTCCAGACCTTTTGGTGGAAAAGACTGCGAAGGACCAAGCAAAGAGTTAATAATTTGCAACCAAGAAGATTGCCCGTTAAAAAGCGACCCGCGAAGAGAACAATGCTCGCGTCTAACCTCGGGAGCAGTAGGTATTAGAACTGGTGACAGTAAATTACGGGCGAGCTGGGTGGCCCATTACATTGCGGATGATAAACTGAACTGTCGGGTGATATGCAGAAACTCGGGGACAGGGAGCGTTTACATCAGCAGTGAGTTTGTCTCAGACGGAACGCCTTGCTCCTACGAGTCAACAGACATTTGCATTAAAGGGAGCTGCTATTCAATGGGCTGCGATCGGGTGTTGTACTCTGGAAAACGGCTCGACGCTTGTGGAAACTGCGAGGGAGATAATTCAACTTGTACTTATATCAGCAGCAACTTTCAGCGTAAAATTCGCCGGGGTAAGTTGCCGCTTCTTATACTTTAACACAACAATGTGTGAGAATGTAGAAAATTTATATGTAGGGTAATCAATAATGCAATAATTGTATTTTCAAGCGTGATGTGCAAGTACTCGTGTAATATCTTACTAAGTTAAAGCCGAAGTTTGTCTTTTAACAAACATTAGCGTTGAGGTACCTTATACCTACCGCGAGTATAACTTCGGAGGAACTTTTCGATAGCTCCGAGCTACCGAGATTATTGAGCGCGATTGTCATGTCCCCAGGGAGTTTAATTTATACAATATCTCCAAGATAACTAACTGTTTGCTCAGTTGTTATATTTCAACTAGATAGTAGATGTTATTTTTATTTTTATTGATTTTTCAGCTACTACCAGGCTTGCGATCGTCCCGGCAGCCTCCTACGACGTCTCCATTGAGGTAAAATTGATTTGCACCCGCAATCAAACTATAAAGCTGATTTTTCGCGATAGAAAGCGCAAGAAATACGCTGTTGATTTTTTTTTTGATGACGGAATTACCGAGTCGATGATTATCGTCGAGGGAACCGGATTCAGGATTAAGAAGATCAGGGATTTATTTAAAATCAACGGACGCGGTCCTACTTTGGCTCCTGTTACTGTATCGGTAATAAATTAATTAATTAAAATTTTTTTGATTAAACACTGTTGAAATTTTTGTAAATTTTGTACACAAAGATATTTTAAAATTAAATATCGAGTTTACGATAAAAATTATACGATATTGTCTTGTAAATTTAAAATCTATTTATTAAGTTTAATTATCTTTGTGTTCATATGCTCAAAAAATTTTTAAAAAAGACGGAAAAATGCTAAAATAAAATTTTAAATTAAAAAGAATCAAAATTAATGACGACTATTTACCATTTTTATCAATAATAATTAATAAAATAAATTTTTACCATGCATAAAATTAAAAAAGTATAATTATTTTCACAGAAATTTGATCAAAAAACATTATGAAAATTAACTTGACAGATATTTAATAATTTTTGTACCAAATAAATTATAGCAAAAATTAAAAAAATAAAAAATACAATTTTTGAGAACAAATTTTTTAAATAAAATTAAAAAATAATCAAGTGACTGCTAACTTTAATGTCACAAAAAGATTTGATAAAACAACTGTTTTTTTTTTAACAGTGAAGAAAAAATTTTAATTTTATTTTAAAGATTAAGGTTCCGGAGTACAGAAGAAGCGGAGCGGTTTTGATTGATTTCCGATATGTAATTGAAAGAAGAGAAGAACAGAGTAATTATTCGTGGTTCTTCGGAGGATGGAGCCCGTGTTCTGCGAGCTGCGGAGGAGGAGTCCGGTACAGGACGGTGGCCTGCAAGAACGAGAAAACCGGGAGCGTAGTAAGCAAAAAAAAGTGCCTGGTAATAATGAAGCCGGTGCAGCAGATGGAGAAGTGTAACACGTTTAGGTAAATTATTTTATTGGAGATGAATTGGTTGATTGATTGATTGATAAATTGGGCGCAGTTGCCAGTTTAAGTGGATCACCGGGCCGTGGGAGGGCTGCTCAAAGAGCTGCGGATCGACAGGTGTCCAGCGGAGGGAACTTTATTGTGTTCACTCATCGTTTCCCGATAATAATGTTACCAATATAAATAAACAGCTGGTGTATCGAGCAATGCTATCCCACGGTATTTGCAAAGAGTATCAAGCGCCGGTAAATAAACAAAACTGCAATCGGTTTCCTTGCCGAGGGTATTGGCTCTACAAGGGATGGTCCCAGGTAAATATTTGTCTTTTTATATTTTGTAGTTTATAAACAGGATAATGCTCAGAGTAAATAGTATTACAATAAACAATCCGCTGTTGGTAAATATTTATTTATTTTATTTTGCAGTGCCTACAAGCTTGCGGTCATGGCTCTCAGTCACGAGTGCCTCGGTGTCTACCACAAGACAAAGATTCGTTTGATTGCCGTCATAATACTCTACCGAATGAATTACAGGCTTGCAAAGATAAACTCGACAGTAATAATAATAATAATAATAATAATAATAATAATAATAATAATAAAAATAACAGTTACTGTAAAAAAATATGTAGGAGAGATAAAAGAAGCTACTGCGTTTAGGGAAAAATTTTTTTTCCTCAAGATTGTCATGTGTGTTCATAATACGCTTTTATGTACGTGATAAAACAAAAATACTGTAATTTTATCAAGAAGATTATTAAATTTAGGCTTTCAATTTTGTGTAGTCGTTATGGTAATTTGGAAAGTACAGAGACCGCGGTATTTTAAATTCAAGAGGAAGATAAGTTGGATATTCTAGATTTTCTTTTTATTTTTCATTTAAAGTTTTACAATGTTTAATGACAACAACTGCTAATTGCGACGTACCTTTTAAATAAATAAAATTTAAAATAACATTAAATAATCCAACATTATATTAATTAATTATCTATCGAGCTTTTGTAAAATCATGCATTTGTTAATGAGTTAGACGATATATAAAACGATTTTTAATTTATATTTATATTTATATGCTTTGTCAATTTATCAATAAAAATTAATATATAAATTATGTCGCTTAATTACCATCGATATGTTTGATAATTTATTTATTTATTTATTTATTACAATAATTATTTATTAAATATTGCATAAAAATCGCGATCTCAGGCCAGCAATCGGCCACAAATATATTCATTTATTTATATATTTATATATGTATATTTCCACATTTACAATTAACGAGTAAATTAATTAATTTATAAATTAATTAATAACTCCGTATTGTCAATTTATGAACGATCGTAATATAGGCGGTAATTATTTATATTTTAATTTAATTCACCAAAAAGACATCAATTGAAACCGCGTTGTAATTATTTATTATTAGTTGTATAAATATGATCGTTATTATTATTATTATTTTTAAAACCGCCTCGAGGCCTACTGTACTTGTTAAAACTTAAATTAACAGTGAGTAATTACTTCTACTAACTAATATAAGCTTAGGTAATAGTAATAGTGTTTACAAAAATATCAATTTGGATGCGACCTGCTTGCACTTTAACAGGCAGATATTATTATATATTTCTTTTAAATTATCTTAGCAAAACTTTTTAACAATTAATAAATAATATTAATATTTATTTTTTTTTTATATTATTATAATTATTGAGTGCCATTTTTTATAAATCTTAGGAAGCTTAGATGTATTGGCTTTCATAGTTCTTACAATTAGTAATTACAATTACCAGAACTATTAACGATAATATATTTTTTTTTTATTTATATTTATATTCATTTATTTATTTATTTTGGTATGTGGTAACGACAAATTCGTGATTATTTGATACACATGTACAACGACTCGCATTATTATTATTATTATTATTATTATTATTAATTATTTTAGTCAGCATTTAATTGTTAATTTCAACAAACCGCGTCTGCAAATTACTATTGCAGTATGACACTGAAATTATCTGACATTTGTTAATTTTTTTGACGTTTATTTCAAGATTCTGGAGTCAGCTGACAATTTTCAAATTTTTTTTATTTTTATAGCAAATAAATTGTTATAAAAATTTTAAAAATTAACACTTGTCGGTTGACTCCAGTATTTATTCCCAAAAATTATTCAAAAAAATTGTATTTTTTACTTTTTTAATTTTCTAAATGTCAATTTTTTGTTCTCATTTTTTTTGCCATAATTTATTTGTTAAAAAAATATTATTTGTAAAAATATTGAAAAACTATGAGTGCAATTTTTTATAATTAAAATAATCGGCTAACTTTACTATTGTTCTTAATTTTCTAAAATATTTACCTGTCCATTTTTTTTTCTCATTTTTTCTTGATATGATTTGTTTAAAAAAAATTATCAAACATCTGCTGTATTAATTTTCTCAAAATTACACAAATTTTTAAAAGAACATTTTTATCTAATTAATTTTCTAAAAACTCAGATATTTTTTAATTTCAATGTCACGCACTTAATATGAGTGTCTTCCGAAATATATCACAAGTAAAATCTAAATTTTTGTCAGCTGTCAAAAAAACTCGAGTTACAGCGCCTCTGACGCCCAAAGCGGCAAGCACAAATTTTTAAATAAATTCGCCAGTTTCGGCCGTTAGAGGCGCTGTGGTCCAGTTCATTTGTAACGTATTTCGGAGATAATGTCATTCCAATTTCAACGAGTCATTGCAATGGAAAAAACAATAAATATCTTACACTAATACCTAATATTTAAATTTATACATAAGACGTTAGTCGACAATATAAATAATTAATAATCAATAATGATAAACAAAATAAAACTTAGATGTTAATAATTAACAATTATTATTTGGTGTAACGCTACGCTATAAAATAATTTCCGACATAAAAAATCGTGGAAGACCTTTCAAGCTATTAACGTCTACTCGACAAACAATCAAAGTAAATTAATTATTACAATAATTATAATTTATTAATGACTTTTTTTAAATTAATTATTATTTAATATTTGAAGGTTGTAAATCTAACAGCGGTACTCTATCTTCCTGGTCTCTTTAGGAAGTTTTACGGGGCCGTTTTTGGGCAAGCGGTAGCTCCTCGTGGGCGGGGGCCATCGAGGACTCGCCTCGTCTCACAACCGCTCGACGTAGTTTCCCGGGAAGGTGCCAAAGTATCCAGTTCTTTGGCTTGAACCAACGAACCACCCGTCGTCGCACTTTTCTATCACGAAGACCGTGTCGTTTTCTTTCAGCTCCAGCTCGTCCTCGTTCTGCGGCCGGTAATTGTACAGCGCCCGGTACCTGAATAATTAAGCGCCAGAATACAATGTAAGGAGAAAAAACGAAAGGTAAATACAGTAAATAATAGTAATAATTAGCTAATTAAGTTAATAGTTGACCAACAGAGATAACGAAAAAATGAATCGAAATAACTCACGGCAGCGTATCCGAGTGTGTGTCGATGTGCAATGTTTCGTTGACAGGTGCAACGTGCAATTTGTTGCGTTCAGTGACACCAATGCGTGGCTGCAAACCCAAACGATTCATTAAACCACTAGCCCCACAGATTTTCACTCTTTTTTTTTTTCATTTTTTTAAAGGTAACAAATTTAGTGACATTAAAGTTAGCAGTCATTTGACAATTTTTTTTATTTTATTTAACAAACATTTTAATTTTTTTTTTCTTATTTTTTATTAAGCTACCATTTACTTGACAGTTTTTTAATTTTATTTAATAAATACATTTTTTTCAAAAAATCATTTTAAAAAAATTGCATGTATAATTTTTTTTAATTTCTATATTTCAATTTATTTGTTAAAATTATCAAACATTTGCTAAATTAATTTTAATCCAAATATGATATTAAAATTAACAATTGCTTGACAATTTTTTAATTTTATTTAACAAATAAATTTTTTCTAAAAAATTGCATTTTTGATTTTTTAAAAATTTCTAAATTTCAATTTTTTTTGTCATAATTTATTAGCGAAAAAATATTATTAAAATTATCAAACATCTGCTAAATTAATTTCAATACAAATTTAAATTAATTTTTACTAATGCTAATTAATTTTTAATTTTTACCAGAGATATATATTGAGGCTCTGTGGTACTCGTTTTCACGGGTATCGAGGGCGTGTAGTGATGAGGTCCCATGCTCAATTTCCCGCTGGCAGTTCCATTGGACAGCATGCTGTGAGCCGCTGGAGAAGCTACGGGCTTGCTAGACACCGGAGTTTCTGTAAGTTTTTAATAATTTATAACATATTTTATTATTCTCCAAATTCTTCAATAATAATAATGATGAGGCTTGCTCATTACCGGGTCGGTGTTGCCCTGGCTCCATGATAACTTCGACATAAGTGACCGGGAATATGCCCTTGCGGTTTCCGATTCTACCCTCGAACCAGTTGTCGTCGACTCTTCTTGTTAGAACAACGAGCTCTCCTTTTACCAGAGATAGTTCCAAGTTTGTTTGGGCGATGAAATTGAATCTTGCGCGAGCTTGACCCTCGTACGGTTTTTTTGGCGTCGATCTCATTCCTTCGAAAGGAAGAACCTGAAATTTTATTCAGTGGTTTGTAATAAAAAATTACAAAATTGTTTTACATATTCATGATTAGAAAATGTAAAATATAACATAGAGAATCATTTAATATCTCTTAATATTTATTAACATAAATTTTGTCAGGTTCATTAATAACAAGAATTAGTTTTAAATATTAAACAATCTGATTATTGATTTTCCAAATTTACTTTATTATTAAATAAGGTATTGTTTAATATTTAATAGAACTTAGTTGGAAGACAATTTTAAGTAAAAGCGAATGATAATTCATTTGAAATTACTTCAATTAAATTTTTAAAATAATTGAACCACCAATAATATTTTTTAAATTTAAATTTGTAAGTTTTTAATTTCAATAGTAATTAATTATTTAAAAAATTAGTCAAAGTTTTTTTATGACTAAAAATTTTTTACATTTATTTTATCTTATCTTGACATATTTGAACTCTAAAACAAAAATAGTGTTTCATTAATTCAAGCACACAATAAAATTTATTTACCTCGACGTAATTGAGAGGAAAAAGACCGACCATGGCATTATGTTCACCTTCGTACCAATTTTTATCAATTTGCCGGCGAATGAGAATTATGTCACCTCGCCGGAATGACAATTCACGCGATGTCTGTCCCACAAAATTGTACATTGCTCGCGCGACAAGCCGAGGCTCGGGAGTTTGCTCTTGAGATCTGCTGCGGTAGCTCAGGTCGTCCAGAAAATCGTCATACCGATTCAGTGGGATTGGAGATTTTTGCGATGGTCTATAAAAAAAAAAAAATTATCAGAGCTAATTTTTTATTTAAAATTATCTTGTTGTGAGAATGTCGCGTAAGATTATTTCTCATCTGCATATTTGACGTAAATGTTGCTCCATATTTTCTCACCCACCACCCGCAGTGCGTTAATAATTTAGCAGCCGGGAATTTTAAATATTCAATAAGAGTCCACAACGTCTCTCAAATATTATATTAACTGTCAGGTTAGCGAAAATTACCCAAACATTAGTAAATTAATTATTCAGGTGACATTTGTCGTGTCTAAAATCTCACATTTAAATTTTAATGATCTTTAATTATTTATCAAAATGAAAATAAAGTTTGAATTTAAAAATTAATAATTAAAATTAACAATTAGGAGTAGAGATATGACTTACATGAAATTATCAGTGTGTCGACGGGAATCGATGTCATGGAGTTCCTGGAGATATTTCCGTCGTCTCTCCTCCTGATAAACGCGGCGCATGTTCTCGGCACTCCTACGAGCGAGTTCTTCTTCACTGAGAATTTCCTTGGCTTCCGTGCGGACTGGAGAACGATAGTGAATCGTCACCTCACCCTCGACATATCTTCTCGGTGATTCTGCACAAGACAAATTATTTTATTTCCTCCTATCCTTCGCAATACACCCACAAACTTCTCAATCTCAACCTCTATTTCTATCTGCGCACTCAAACTCACATAGATAAATAAATAACTAAACAAATAAATGAATAAATAAAAATAGTGAAACGACGTTAATTAGGATTACTACGAATCGCGTTTGAATAACCCAGTTTCTCGGTTGGCTTACTATTAGTTAACGCATTTAGTTCCCATGGCTTCTCTTTCTTTATGTTACTCCAACTCAAACTATAATTACATTTACACAAAGCTTTTTAGTTTTTATTTTTTTTATTTTATTACTATTATTATCATTTCAACAAACATTTTTTGTTCCACCACCTCGGCGCTTTGAACCCTTTCATTCTATACTTGTTTCTACGCATGTTGTATAATATAAATGTTTCAATCGTTTTTATTTTAAATTTACATGGAAAAAATTATAGTTTTAAATTCAAAGCTTTTAGCGGAAAAATATTTTTATATCAAAAGAAATAATTTGAATTGGTTCTTTTTATTTTTATCCATTCATATTTTGGAAGCAGAAAATTGTTTTCCAAACTAAATCGGTGAAACGGTCAGTTAGCTTGTTTACTCGCTTGTAATTCGATTTTTTATTGTTTATACAACAATTTGTTGACTAAATATCGCTCGCCGAATCAAAACTCATACTTTTTGTTTTTAGTTATTGATATTTTTGTTTATAATTTTGAAATAAATCCTTTGATTGTTTGTCATTTAAAAAAATTCAAGCCAAAGTTGCGGAAAAAATTTAATTTATATTATTTTATAAATTTAAAATCCCGATTCTAGCCAACTTTTTATGATAATAACAAAATTTTCTAAAATATTACTCTTGTAAATTCTCCATGACTTACACCTCCGAAAAACTTTAAATTTAAAATTTTAAATTAAAATATCCTAGTGTCTCTATCTCCAGCATTTCTCAAAAAAGTTTGTAAAAACATATATGAACCCTAAGAACTTGAAGATTACCGCGTTATATCACGTCTGATGAGAGGATATAAAAAGCAAACTTTTCCTTATCGCGTTCTCCGAGTGCATGTGTATACATAAACACAGAGAAGCATTATTCATTACATATAATAGTGAAAATACTGTCGGCTATACCAGCTCGTGAATGAAACATCACACGGTTTTCACTTAACGATTATTACATCACTTATATTTATACTTTCCTCTAGGCTCTTCTTTTTTATTGCTCAATAAAACCCTGTCGGTTTAAAAATATTTATTGCTATCTAGTCCCAATTTACCATTTCATTAATAACAGTAACAATATTAAATATAATACATTATATATCATAGCCATAAACTATTTCCTATTCCCATCAAGTCACGCGGAAAGTATAAATTTTAAAAACTAGGCCAGAATATTTCATTGTAAAAATAAAACTCGAGAGTACTTGAGTGTTAACGTGAAACTGAATACTCGACATAAAAAACAGTTCAGACTACTAGTGCAGACCCTGATGACAACTATCTAGTTGCTGAAAGTCCCTCCAGTGCTAACAAATACAAATACTAAATAAAAAAAAAAAATACAATATATTTTTTTTTTTAAATTCGCGATCATGTGACCGGAGCAATAGCGGTACCGAGTAAGTAGTTATGCTCGAGGACGCATCATATCGATGTAATACTGTATTCAAATGTACTGACTGTACGGAATGGGTCCGTAGACGAATGGAAGCGTGGTTCCGGTTCCGGGTGTCGAGTCAATTGACTTTCCGCGGTCCGTGATCTCCGAACCGTCTCTATCACTCGAGCCATCGGAAATGATCGAGTTGCTGAAGCTGCTGACCAGCTGAGGAGAACTCAGATCTTCGTTGAATTTATCCAGGTCCATCTCCAGCTCCCGCAGGCAAGAGTCCGGCGACAAGCTCATCGTCAATGAATCGTCATTTAAAAATTTATTCTTCCTCAAGGGCGCTGGGGGTGGCACCGGTGAGGGTGAAGAGTCTTGAACTCTAGCATAGGCAGCGAAGACCTTATCATAGTAAGAATGAGGTCGATTGGCTCCATCAAAGGGCTCCCTGTTTTTAAACCCAAGGACGAACTCCATGGAATTATCAAAGTCGACTCGTGACTTGCGTCCATTGCTGCTGACCGATTGATTGCTCTGGCTGGTGAGGGTCTCGGTGCTACCGAACCCGCTGGTTACGTGGCTACTCTGATGAGTATCCAATTCCAATCGGGTTTTCATAATACCCCCCAGGTTGTCTGTATCAGTTACGTCAGCGCAGCCTTGAATGCTCTCGCTCGGAGCCTTTGCTTTGGCTTTAGCTTTGGCTTTGCCTTCAACTCCAGCTGCAAATATATCTCCATCATCTTCATTCTCGTCTGCTAGATTAGTATTACCATCGGAACAACCAAAGAACCGCCTTCGCAACAGTCTGTTGTGCTGGAATATCTCGTGGAGCCGGTCTCTGCTTCCGCGAAATTCCTCTGATCCAGGATTAAATAAGATATCGGCGGCTTTCGGGTGCTCTGGGCGCCAATAGGACGCTCTAGGGCTTCTATTATCGTCGAAACTTTGCGAGTCTTTGACATTAGCATTTAAAAATACCGAATTTTTTGTGAGTGGGGAGGTGTGACGTGTGTCGTCACTTTCTTCACACACTTTGTCAATGTCAGGGGCACTGCTGTCACCAAAGTAATTTCGCTCGAACTCAGTTCGCGGTTTCCAACTTTGGCTCCACCGTTTGTTCGCACGATAATGATCCTGATGATGATGATGATAATTATTAACTGGAGGAGAAGAAGAAGAGGGAGAGGGAGAGGAAGTCAAACTATGGCTTGTCATCTGTCTGGATGCTGTTGTTGCTGTTGCTGCGTCCTCAAGTTTCCGAGGACAAGCTCCACCCAGTGATTTCATTCTCTGGAGATTATTGATGTCGTATGTGAGGGCCATCCATTCCGAGCTACGCTCTAGATCTTCCACACGAGCCAGAATTGGAGCTCGAGATCTCGACGCGGTACTTGCAATCATTTTTATTTTTATTATCAATAAAATTGTTTTTATTATTTGATAAAACTCAAGCCCGAGTCACAATTAAAAGCACACTTGACACTTTGACATTTTAATTATCGATTTCCCGTTGGGTGATACGGCGGAACGTGTGTGTGCGATCCGCGGAGCAGGGCAAGACTCGCGAGACTGGTCAATCTTGAGAAGAGCACAAGGCCTTCAGCCTTACTTGTTCGGAACAATACGAAGACAATGGCCTCTGTTAGTGTATAGAGTTTACCTACAACATTCAACATTCAACATTGTCCGTACTCAAGTTAACACACTCGGTAGAGAGTAGAGAGGTTGGAGGGGCTCCTATGTTACGAATAATCACTCGCGGGGGCCATTCACGAGGCCTCACTGGCTAGAGCTTGTGTTTATACGTAGAGAGTACAGAGTGTAAGTGAGATAAAGAGAGTAAGAGGTTCTCAGCAGACCGTCACGCTCGTGAAAGACCCAAGACGTAGATTGCTTATCGAGTAACAGCAAAGCTAAAGAGAATAATCCACTGTTCTGTACCGGAAGGATCGTCCTCTTTATTTAATACGCAATAATACCCACTTTTTAATTTTTTAATTTTTTAATTAATATATTATTGACTTTTATTATTTTTACTATCGTGAAAAATCAAGTTAAGTTAACACTCTGTTGGTTCAATCGATTTTTATTTCTTATCTGTACAAAGTTTATTTTATCCAGAGATTTTGTCCTGTTATCCTCGGTATTCATTGAATTAAAAGGATAAAGAGCAGAATGCTTTGTCGGAGCAGAACCTCTACTCGGTAATTGTTGAAAAGTCGACAATAAAAAATTTAATATCCTGTCTTATTTTATTTATAATTTTTAATAGATATTGCGGTGAAAGATTATCGGAGAAATATTGTCCATTACTCGGGAGCGGAGACCCGAGAAGGAAAAGGAGTAGAATGTGAGTCAGGTTTAAAAGCTCGACACCCAGGGGTTATTAAATTCTAGCTAATGGTTAATGGCACAGGAGTTATTTGACGGGAGAGTGGTGGGTGTGCTAAAGGTACAAGGGAAGGTTTGTAATGTAGGTCCCTCGATTTACCAGCACGACAAGTTCACTGGTAACACCCGTCGTATTTTAACCGCCTTGAGGAAAATATACACCGATATAATATTGCTTTTACTTCATATATATATATATATAAAAGTATTACTTAAAATGAACTGGTGCCCGTTTGTATTCTGGTGGCGCTCGCTCGCCACCTGAATAGAAACAACGTTAAAGTAAAAAGGTTTAAATGAAAATAAAGTCCAATATAGCCGGGGCGGGCGTACAGTTCAGTCTAGTGCAAAAGCTAGTGAAGAAAAGACGAATGGCCTTGTCTATGTTTATTATGCCATGGCAATACAGGCCATGGCAAATTATAATTAATTGCCCGGTTGACACGCGAGGAAAATAGAAAGCAATAGGGCCATCGCTAATTATTTTCTCCACCGACCTAATTGAACACTAATAAACTCGGGGAAAATGAAACTAGGTACTTACGAACGTTCGTTATTTTTTATCGACAACTTCATCATCATCATCTGATCATTATTTACCGAGTTGAGTAATTATTTAGCAATAAAAATGTTAAAATTTCACAAATATCGAGTTCTAATTTCGTTTTTAATTAAATAATAATAAATTTCCCGGAAAATAATTATTTAATAATTACAAAATAAGTGTTTGTTTTAATTAAGCGGTAGTGGGTTGAATGAAAAAATATTTTCATAACAATACAAGAGCAAGTACAAGTACAAGAGCAAGTGCCGCCTGTAAAATATAATAGAACGGGCTGAGAATGGTGCTACTTGCACTCTCACAACTTGCACCTCACCCGACAACGACTACGACCTATCATTCTATTCGAATGAGCTCGGTACGTGGCTGGAATACGGAGCGATCTCTTAGTCGTCCTTTAGTGTACAAATATCCCTCACCCTCCACCTCAACCTCTTGTTCCTTTTCTTCTTTACACTTTACTCTTATCCACTCTCTACTCTCAACTTTCATTAAATTGATCCCCTATCTCTCACTCTACATATGCATAGACTACTTTAACTCGGATAATTTGCATCGCGCGATTTCACTTTACCAGCTTAGCTCATTTACTAATTTATACCTCTTACATTCCCGGCCCTAATTATTCCCTTATTTTTCGGTTAACTTGATCACTTTATTTTTTTTTTTTAAGCCTTAACACAAACACCAGCACTTTGTTTTATTTATTATCATTTTTTTTCGTATTTAATCCATTTAATTTGAAGAAAATAATTTTAAATTCAAATTTCGGGTCAAATATCAAAGATTTAAAAAAATCTTAACAATGTTTTTTTATAAAAAATTTAATTTTCTTCTAAAATTGTCCCTATTGTATTTTACATCTGTTAATAGGCACAATATTAATTTTTAATTACAATTTATTTAAAAAATTCCATTTTAATTTAATATCAATTATTAAGTTTTTTATTTAAAACTCAAATTACGGGTCAAATACTGGATTCAAAAAAATAATAAAAAAACTATTTAATAGAAAATTAAATTTCCTACAAAAAATATTTTCATTAATTTTATCGTATCTTGCGTCTTTTAGGCACAATATTAATTTTTAATTATTATCTCGCTTAGTTAAAAATTTTTATAATGCGCACTTTTATTATCACTATTAATATTATTATTATTATTATTAATATTCTTAAAAAATAAACACTTGTAATAAATAATGATTAAACAAATTTATGTAAAGCCGGCCGAGAGTATTCCGCGGGTGAATGGTAATGCGGTAAATGCCGCTGATTAAGCCCACCACTTTGGTTATTATCGACAAGATTAGATAAGGACGGCGATGTGCATGTACGCCCAAGTATTTCCGTTATTACTCCGATACAAATGTGTATTCGACTAGAATCCTCTCTTCTCCTCCTATCACCTTCCCCCGAATCGGTATTTTGGCGAGAACCAGGCACGCAAGCATAATTAGAATTAGGTTTACTTAACTGTGTCTCGAGCGAAGAGAAGGGATTTGATTCCAAGTCGGTTAATAAAGTTAAAGGTCATTTTTTACGGCAATCAAAATCGTGTAAGATGCTATCAAAGTTTATGTGTTTATATTTCATCGGTCGATCGGTTAATGTCCACTTAACGGGCCTTATTATGTGTTTCGATTTATGCGTATTTATATCGGGTCAAGGTTAACCATGAGTTGACGTTTATTAATGCTTTTTCACGAGCTGATAAGCGACATTATGTAAAAATATTACTGTAAACAGAAGCATCGTTATCAATTTATCATTATCATTACATATGTTAGGAAAATATGTTTTTTTTTTTTTTTACCCGAAAAATATTTAAACAGCTTTTGAATTACTATATATGAATATCGTCCGCGTGTGTGGCTAGAGTTCGAGTTAAAGTTGGTGATGATAAAAAGAGCCAATTTAAAAGTTGAATTGTATCGGTCGGGCGATCAAGACGATTTGTCACGGGTCAAGGCGATATTAACCTCGAGACGTTCAGTCTTCGTTAGGCTCGATTTATGTTTTCGCGAGATTCTTTTTATTTTCCGTCTATTTTACATGGGAGGTCATTGAATTTATTCACTAGAGTGGGAAAAGGTTTCCTAGAAAAATACCGTGTCATCGTTTTATTTTATTTTATTTTATTTTATTTTATTTTATTTTATTTTATTTTATCCTTAGTCATCTGAATAATCTATAGTTGATTTGAAAATTTAAGTGTAGTAGAATTATTAAAATTAATTCAATACTGATAGAAAGATTTGTTGATATTTAATAAACTTTATTGAATGTTGATAAATGATTTTTTAATGTCAGATTATTTAATAAATATTTGTTAATAGTTAATCAATCATTTTTTTAATAAAATTATAATAAATATTCATTTGTAGTTAATAAATATTTGTTGATAACTTTTTATTTAGACCTTTGATTTAAAAGTTAGTGTCGAAATTCATTTATTTTATTTACTCGTTTTTTTATGACCCCGTAAAATCGTTAAAAACTTCCAATAAATTTAGTAGGTTGATAGGTTTTTTATAAAAAATCAAAATAAATAGTGATGATAATTATAGATTACTAAATATTTTTTTTTTGTGTAAATTTAAAATTTTAAAACTTAAAAATAATTTCTTTTAAAAAAGTAATAAATTGTTTTTAAATAAATTAATTTATCAACAGTTAATTAAAATTCTTCTATCAGTGAATTAATTTATAAATTTCAGCTGTATAAACAAAAAACAAATTTTATTAGGCTTTGTTGTATTTTTTTAGTATTTTAGGTGAAAAATCCTATTTTTTTTATAAATTTTTGATTGCTTTAGATTACAAAAATTTTTCCTATTCCGCAAATTTGAAAAAATAAAAAATTCAGTGAGAATTTTCAACAACGCAGCAGTTAATATAATTTTAAATAGAGCAGACCTAGTGAAAGCATACAAAATTTTTAAAATAATATAAATAAAAATATGATAATAACCAGTGATATTACCAAACTCTCTCTATATGTATATTAGCTACTTAAAAATGTATGCATAATCGATTGAGTAACACACCGTAGAAAGAACCGATAGATGGGATGCGATATGTTCAGTTATTCGCAGTGGCCAGTCTCTCTACGTACTACGGATTTGCCGGTGCGTACCACGCAATAATTCCTCTGCAACGTAATTTCCGGTAGTGTTACATTGCGCCAACAGCGTTTGTCGTTCATTTCAATTTCTATTCCTTTGTAGAGCCCACATGGGTTTTATGATGCGGGCGCCACTAATATGACCCCTCCCCGGCTCTTTACTCAATAAAATTACTTGATTTTATTTTTTAACCCCCCACTGGACACTGCAATAGTAAATAGAGCCCTTTCCGATAAATCTAATCGTTTATAATTTTTATTAACAATATTATTATTATTTTAATTTTAGAAGTAACTCAACAGCCTGTTATTTTATTAGTAGTTTGGAGTTAGTAGTTATGTTAAAATATCTCAATATATTTTTATCTCTGATGACAGTACTGATAGTAATAATAATAATAATAATAATACTTTTACTGATACTGATACTGATGGTGATACGCACAAGAGCAATTACAATAAACAAATTTAATTACGTGCAACATGCAGCATTACATTCCGCGGAATCCATTCCACAGTAGGTATCATCATCATTATTATTATTATTATTATTATTATTATTATTATTGTTATTATTACTGTACTCCCGCATCAAGCATCTCTTTAATTTTTCCTATCATTCCATTCACAACACAACAAATTTAACCGATTAAATAATTCAGCACAAATGTAAATTTTTCAGATATATTTTGTGGGTAGACACACGTGAATTTATTATTTCAAACAAACGTTGAATAAATTCGGGTGTTCGTTAGTTACCAAATCGATCGGGTTACACATTAAACATTAAATATTGGATTTTCACTCTAAAAACGTTCAGAGTCTTTTATTTTATTTCACGATTCTATTCTATGCCAGTCTGATGTTAAATCGATCCAACGGGTGAAACTTAATATTCACTGAATATAACTCACGCTCACGCAGCTGATAAGCGAACCATGAACTCGTCGTCATCGTGGCGGCTATTTAAATATTATATTATTATATTCCATTGCATTATTTTATCATTATAATTATTGGATTAATTTATCATTCAATTTTCGTAATCACTTTTTGTGTAATCATTATATCACATCAAGCTATTTCATTGTTGTTATCGTGTTTTATTTAATTCAATTAATTTTTAAGTGCAGCGACCAAAGACGAAGCGTTAAATTAATCACACTGCTAAAATTTTTGGTGTAAAATTTTTACTCAATTTTTTTACAAAAAAAATTCTTGAAAAAATTATTCACTCATTTTTAACAGTGTAAAATTGGAAAAACACAGTACAAAAACGATTTGATGAAAAGGGAAGATGATTGTTATCATTACCTTGATACTCAGTCCTGCAGAGATGTGATTTTGGTGGCGGCGGAGGGGGTGCGTTCGAGTACTCTATGAATGATCGAAACAAAAATAAACAAAAATAATTTTTTTACAGCGATCTTTAAACTATTAATCTCTAAATCCGTAAAGTATTTACAAAACCACAACATCCTCAGATCTATCGACAATGAGATTGATTATTTATGACTGACAACTGCTACTGCATTAACTAACAATAATAATTTATACAAATAATATCAAGACAATATTTATAGATGGGCTTGCGGACCTTCAAAGGTAACAGTAGGCTTAGCCGTGTAGGTAGGAATAGCCGGCCACCAACTTTTAGCCCTCTTCTCGGAGTCGGATCTCGCCCTCAGATTGGCGGGGTCGGGCGGCGGAGGGGTCGGCGGTGGAGGTTGGTATCGGAACTTGGGCCGGTGCTTGCTCGGATCAAAGGGCTGATTTGCGAAGGGATCCGCTTGCCGCTGCTTCAGAATGGAGGTCGGGGTGCGAGAGCGAACCGGAGACACCGAGACCGCTCTTGGCCCTTTGACCCTGTCAACCTTGCTCCTCTCCCTCGGCAGTGTCCTGGCACACACGTTAGCACTGGAATTAACACCAACATTGCCCGAACTAGCACTTGAAGTCTTGACGTGGCTCCTGGTCTCCAGAGACCGAGACTCAAGGTCCGGAGGGAGCGACAGAGAACGACCGTTGTCACGTCGGCTTGGATATTTGTGGGCAACCCACCTACCCGCGAGATACGGCGCAATGTCCCGAAGCTCGTGCACGTCAGGCGTTGATGTGAACATTTCACCAAGAATAGTAGTCTTCCCCTCCGTGCTCCTGGCGCAGGAATCCCCGTCCATCCTCTCGAACTTATCGCGGATCCGGTTAACCGGTCGCTGGGCCTCCAGCTCTTCGGTCTCTGCTTTGATGGCCAGGGAAGTCGTCGAACTGGAGCGCGACATCGCACTGTCTTTAAGCTCCGCGGTTTTGCTGATCACGTTTATGTGCGGCATCGCGAGGTCTTCGAGTCGCAGCGGAATCCGCGGGATTGGTGGCGACCTACTAAGTCTTCTCTTACTTTTTCCCCTCGGCCCCGGCTCGTACTTGCGCCTCAGCCACGCGACATCCGTAACTTCTTGAGTCTTGAGCAACGAGCTTCTCTTTGACTCGGACTTCTTCAGGAGATTCCGCGTGATCTCGGGGTCGCTTTGGAACCGCTTTGGGCTGAGAACGAACTTCGCTCTCTCACCTGACAATTCTTCAAGACTTTCAAACTTGGCGCGGAGTTTCTTAACCGCTCCGTGCTTTACCAGGTTCAAATACGCGCGCCAGTAGTGCTCTGGGTCCGGGGAGTAGCAGCGATGCTGAAGGGACTCGAGGCTGCAGGTCGAGGTGGAGACCCGACAAGGACTGACGCTGCGCGGGCGAGCGGGTTCTCGCTGTGAGTGGGAGGGAAATCGCCCGGTCGGAACATCCGGCGAGGCGGAAGTACTTCTTCCTCTTCCTCTGGCTGAACTGTGCTCGCTTCCTGTTCCCGGGGACGAGTGACCGCTTTGGCCCAGTGTACCGTAACGCGCTGACTCCATTTCCCCGAAGAGTTCCTTCAGATCCGCGAAGCTCTGCGAGGAGGAAAGCTTACTCCTTTTTCCGAGACACTTATTTTCTTCTTCCGACTTTTTTTCCCGCTGGATTTTCTCGAAGAACTCGACCTTTCGAGGAACTGCATCAGTCGCCTTGGTGGCCTCGCACTGCACCACCGTCTTGACGGAATTCTCCGAGCTCTCAGTAGTGCTGTCTATCTCGCTGCTGGAAGCGTTCTTAATTCGGCTCGAGTTTGCGGGTGACTTTTTCGACCACTCGTCCAAAACACTCTCAACCTTCCGTCTGGCAGCTGGGCTATCGCCGTTGGGGGTCAGGACAAGGAGAAAGTCGTTCTTGTCTCTGTCGCGTGACTTTGAGGTGTTGTCGTCGACAGAGGTCTCCAGGGAGTAGCAAGTTCTCGGGGACGTATTAATTGCCGTAGCTGATTGACTTGTATTCTTTACAGAAGCTGCTGCAATTGCGCCGAGAGTCTCGCGAGGGGCCAACGGGGACTTGGGTTTTTTTCTTTTCGAGACTTTATCGAGGATTTCTTTTCCGAGCGTGAGCGAGAGCCGTTTTTTCTCGGTTTCGGTTAATGAAGTGTGGGTGTGTGGGTGTAAGGTGCGACCGTTGCTGATCGAGTCGCTTCTCTTTAGCGAAGAAGATAATTTCCCCGAGGACGTGGAGCTGGTGGGAACGAGCATCGAGTGACAGCGGACACTCAGCCCTTTAACTTCTTCCAGTCGATCGCCAAATTCATGAGACGGGACGACAACTTCGAATTCTCCAACGCTGGCTTTAATTTCTCCAGCCCCAGTTCTAGTTATAGTTTTCCTCCACCCAGGTTTATCTCCATCAGAACTTTCTGACGGATAACTCTGTTTAATATTCTCGGCAAAGCTAATTTTTTCGTCGACGTCAAAAGACTTTGTGTACATTTTCGGTTTATCCTCGGAGCCGTAGATTTCATTAAGTTGGCTCTTCAAGGCGTTTACTTGCTCAACGGAGAGGCTGCTCCAAAACTTTTTGCTCCCTCCGAGGTTCCTCTGCAAGTAAGAGGGCTCTGATTTGTCGCACTCCTCAGATATTGTTTGTTTACTCTCTTTACTTTCCTTGAGAGTGTTGGCTCGCTGCGTCATACTGCTCGCCACATTCACCACCGAGTTGCCCCGCCACAAAGGCTTGTAAACATCCTTCTTAGCGGATATCTCGAGACGTCTGGTTGCCTCCAGTTGGGTGTCCTCCCTCGCGAGCCGCCTGAAACTTTCCCTAATATTTTCGACGGATCTCTCCTTGCACCTCAAACTGCAGTCCCCGTGCCATCTGTACTTCTCCAAGTCCTTAGTGGTGAAAAGAAAATCCTTTTCCCGTTGGACGGCTCTCAGCTTACCGTAAATGCTCTTGAGCTCCTCCTCGGCACGTTCTGCCGATCTAATTTCTTTCCACTCGTCGTAATCAATAATATCTTCATGCTTGAATCTCCGTCTGAGATCCCCCGCTGACGTGCTCTTCTCCAGTTCTCCCATTCGCTCGAGACTCGCATAGAAATCGTGCAAATCCTTGTACCTCGAGGATTTTTTTTTCGAATGCACCATCTCGTATACGTACCGCTGGTACTCCTCTTTGTTATTCGCTGGATAAGATTCCAGGGAGCTCGTGCTTTTCGCCAGAGATAGATTCGATCCGAATTTTCCCTTTCCGATTTCCTTTTTCCGCTGCTCGTCTTGGACTTCCCCGGCGCTGCGAGCCCGCGCCTTTAGCTGCGGAAACGCCTCGTCTTGCCGGAATGATCTGATTCTTCTAGGGACCGCAGATCGAATAGGCGACGGAGAAGGCGATCTTGGAGGCAGATGGACAATTCTTCGTGTGATTTTCTCATCTACCGACGAAACTTTGATCGGCGGTTCGCTGAGACTTCTTTCTTTAATGCTTTCTCGGTCTAATTCGGGGCTCCGGCTGCCCCTCAGCGAGCTGGAGGAGCCAAACTCCTTGGAGATACCTTGAAGACTGTCAAACTTGGTTATCTTCTGGAAAATCGATCGCCCCGGCCAGCTAACGGCGAACGGATTAGGACTGGAGCTTCGTGAGGAAAAACTCTCACGTTCCCAATTCTTGAAGCGCGAGTTAGAGACTGGCTGCTTGGTTGCCAAGTAGACGTTGAGTGATCTCAAGGATGGCTCAGACTTGAAACCGGCAACTTCTTGAAAGATTCTCGCTCGTTCAATCACCGAGGAACGTCTCGGAGTGCTGCACTGGGAGGAGAACGGGGACTGAGAAATATTTCTCAAAAATAGATTCTGGAAGAAGTTATCAGTACGTGTCACCTCCTGATGCTTTTTAATCCGGTCCATTGTCACCAGTTGTGCTTGGGTAGTTGTATTTGTAGTAGTAGAAGTAGTTGTGGTTGTTGTGGTTGGTTTAGTTGTCGTTCCTTTAGTTCCTTTAGTCGCGTTTGCCGTACTCTCTGGTACTCTCTTGTCAACTTTTTTCAAACAATTCACCGCAAGTAATTTTTCACAACTTTTTTTTATTTTTCTCTTCTCCGGCTGGGAATGGGAATCACTTTTCCCATTATTTTTTTTCCTACCAGGATTCCCGGCACCACTTCCAGCAGTACCTTCACGTACTAATTTATCTTTTTTCATTCCACTTTTTTTTTTATAAAACTTTATTTCTTGATCTTCAATAACTTGCGACTTTTTCAATAGAGTTTTTACAGAAGGTTGAACCTTATCATGGATTCTTTTATTTCCAACAACAACACTTGTACTTGTAAACTGCTGTTGCTGCTGCTGCTGCTGCGGAGATGGTATTGCCGTAGTCGTCACGGCGCCTCCCTTTAATTTAGTTGTCGAGGATTTTTGTTTACAAGTCTCGAGTAAATTTCCGCGTCTAGCTGTCAGAGAAGCTCCAGAACCAGAGCCAGAACCAGAACCCGAAACCGGAGATCTACTTCTTATAACAACGTTGCAACTCGATCTCGTTTTTTCCAGTTCCCGAGTCTCAGACTTGGAGATAACTTTTGTCGACGATAACCCGGTCTCTTGGCTCCTCACTCGTCTCAGTGACACCGCCTTTCCACCGACGACAGCCCCAGTTAATGTGTTTTCCACGTCAACGTTAACGTGTCGCCGTCCGTTAACCAGTAGCCTGCAACCCGAGTGAACAACTTCCGCGTGAGAAGATGACGAGGACGATAAGTAGACCGATGAAGAGCCCCCAGCTGATGTACTGCCCAGCTTTGAACTTTCTTCAGGTTCTTTTCTGACTCGTCGAATTTTAGTCTCCTTTTTCACCGGCAAACTTTTTGAACGATGTCCGTCCTGAGCTCCTGTCAAGGATTTAGATTGTACTTTTGATAAGGACTTCTCCTCAACTTGTCGAGAGCCTGGAGAATTAACAGCCGAGGAAGGGAAAGGAGTAGGAGGGCTGACTGGCCGCTTAGTCAAACAATCCGGTTTCTTCTTGGCACAAGTTAAAGCCGTCGTCTTGATCGGCGAAGCTGAAGGAGTTGAAACTTTTGGACGTGAACTGATCGAAGCTGTTAAACTCTTGCGTGCAATATCCCGACCTTGTTCTTGCTTCAGCAACTTGTTGCTCAGCCTCTCTCTGAGGAATCTTATGTTAGAGACACTTTCCGCTGCAAAACACTGCTGGTGCCTCTTGATAGAGCTCTGAGAGTGCCCAGTCGTAGAAATGTACAGCTTGAGAGTCGCGTTGTCTTTCGAGGACTGCCTTCTGGGTGGCGAAGGGGGACAAGGCCTCCCACTTGAACTCGAACTGTTCGCTCGTCGGTAACGTCCGCAAGAAGACATCGAGCTTGTCGACTGAGTGTGTTTTCTGCGGACGCGAATTCTCGTCAGTGTTGACGAGATCGGAAAGTACTGGATCTCAGTGTCGTCTGAAAAATTTATATTTACCTGTATTGATAAGTTTTGTGCTAGAGGTTTAATAAGTTATCCTTGATCCTCGCCCAAAGTCAATGCATTTTGGTAACAGCTTTGTGCCGGTGATTTTTATTTCTTTTTTTTTTTTTTTTTTTTTCCTCCTCTTGTTTGTGGCCTTTGTGCGGGTGAAGGTTATATAGCAGAACGCAGGTTTTTAATTTAATTTAAAAAAAATAAAGTATCGTAACCTGAATCCCGTTATCGATAGATCCTTAGAGAGCAGTGCCGATAGTGTTTATTGCGACCTTTTTGTTTGATATTTAAATATTTTATTTTGAATTTAATAAGAACTAAATGTGCGGTGAAGTATAAAATATAAAATATAAATATGAGAGATAAGATAAAAATATAAATGCGCTAAGCATTAAAACTTAAACATTATTAAAATTTATTCGTGCGATTTTCCGATGTCATGCATAATATTTTATTCATTCAGCTCTTTTTATAGGAGAGTATAATAAAAATTAATAAAACGCTTGCACTACACTTTGGATTAAAAATTTATAAAAAAGAAAACTTAACAAGCTTGTGTGTGTTTTATATAATTCGTTTTGTAAAAAAAAAAAAAATAAAATAAAATAAAATAAAAAAGCGATAATAAAAAAAAAGATAAAAACTAAAAACTGATATGAAAAAAATTGACGTACCTTTGGGTCGTTCGGGGGCGAGTTTTCTGAGCCCGTGTAGAGGAACGTCGCCGCCCTTCTGCACTGTCTTGTATGCCACTCGCTGCTCTAGAGGACTCAGAGGACTGACGTCATCTCGTCGACGAAAAATAAGCGTTGAATCGCTCTCGTATCCGGACTCTTTTAGTGCGCTAGAAGATTAATAAGTTGAATAACGAAAATGTTATTTTTATTTAGCAATTCAAGTGCCAATTTTAATCGTAACACTTATTAATAACTTACTGACTCATGTAGGGCTTGGCCGTGTGAGGATTGTGCTGATCAAACGGCTGAAAAATTAAAATTACAAACGTCAGTCAAGGACTTTGTCCGCAACAAATAGATAACATTATATTTAGAATCAATGATACTTATTGATGACTAATCATGCGAAAAAAAATTATATACACGCAGGCACGAATTGCTGCTAATGTACATCACATATGATATGACACTGATATGACTAATGAGAGCGGCATGATTATGTTATGCATGAAGAAGACAAGGAGGCTCAATATCAGGAGACGCTTTGAATTTGATTTCGATGATGATTGCGTGTTACATAAATATGTAGCCCTCATGCGTTAATATTGTTACTAAGAAGCGTGATAAAGCACGATGATGATGTGTCAATAACCATAATTAGGTTTATGATTGCGATAAGATGCGTATGTACAGTTGGAAATTTATCGGGTGGAGATGATTGCTGATTGGTGATAGCCAGAGATGGATTGGACTATAAATTTGGATGATGGGTGGGCTGTTTGAACCTGAGGTGCATCAAAGTGCCTTGACACTGGAGTATTGATTGCAGTTAAGCTTCCTAATGATAACTGATACGCAATATCTACGGGGTACGATATCAAGATACCATTTGTCGGCATGATTACAGAATTAGTTCTCAATTTTTAACCAACAAACAATTGTAATTTAAGCTACTAGTTTTTTCTTCATTTGACATTTATCATTGAGATTCCACACCTACTTGATCGTATTCTTCATATAAAGAAATAGATTTAAAAAAATCGATAATACAGGAGTCTAAGTATCGAGTGACTTATCAAAAGTTATAGTCCATTAAATTTTTGAATAGAAATGTCTTTTGAATAAAGCTCGCTGAAGAGATTTACAACCTTTAAAAACGGAATAATTTAAAGTACCATTGTTTTATCGTAAAAAGCAAAGACTATAATCGTAAAAATGCCAGCAAGTCTAACGAAAAGAGAGAGATAATGATCGTGCAGTATTTATTATAAAATAAAATAAAATAAAAGACATATAATAAAAATGTCGGTGAGAATGGGGGCTGTCTAACCCGTGAAGGTGATGTCAGGGCCGTCTCCGCGACAGAATTGTTGGCGATTGGCGGCGGTGGTGGTGGTAGCATGGTAATATGAATGGTGCTGGAAGAAGAAGAAGAAGTAGAAGAAGATATGGATGGATCGTGATGCTGCCGCTGGTTGATGCCGATGCTGTTGTTATTGATGACATTAGCGTGGTTCCGATGGTTCCGCGGACTCGTCGCTGGAACACTGAAGAGAGACTGCTTGTTCGAGCAAGAGGACGAGGAAGAGGACCGGTTTATCAGCAAGGGAGACCTGCGAGTCGGGCTGCTGCTGGCCAGGCTCTTAAGTTTCTCCTCGATGCTGCTGCTCGAGTGTCTCTGGTCTTCCTCGGGCTTCACCGTCTCGTCGATGAACCCAATGAGCATCGCGTCCTCGGTTTCGTTATTTCCACCTCCAGCGTGCTTAGTGTGTCTTTTTCTCGCAGAACTGCCCTTGGGAGACTTTAGCAGCGAGTAGGGCATCCGCTCGCCGGAAATCATCGATTTGGACCGACTCTGGCCCAGGAGAAGACTCACACTGGGCGGTTCTGCCCTGTAGGCCACCGAGGGCTGGCAATCCGAATCAACTGAGGGAGAGTTTGTGTCGCTATCGTGCCCCATGTGCTCCAAAATTGCCTTGGTCGTCCTCAAGGAGCTTTTTGGATGCAAAGACTGCGTGGTCGATGATTTTGAAGACGCTACTGTTGTTGAAGGCCTTGAGTTGTGGTTGCTTCTCACCAGCAGCTGGTGAGTCGGTATGAACGTTCGCAGCGCCATCGGGTGTCGAATCTGGGACTTCTTTTCCTCAGCCTTGCTCCGGGATTAACAAGTTTTGAGTTTTAATTAGCTTGCGTGGGTTAATTACAATTCATTCTTGGAACTGGGCGCTATTTGTTCAATTCTTACCGCTTAAAGGTTTAATTTTTCTGTTACTGATTATTGAATTTATGTCGACAATGATTTGAATTTTAGAAAGCGATCATGGATCATGGTGTTTAGAAAGTTTTTGACAGAGCTTCGAGGCTTCCGGTTCCATGATTTTGGGTTTAGAATAAACGGAAGCGCATTTAACTTTTAAATTACATGCAAGTAATCTGGTATTATATGTAATTTTAGTTTTACCCAGTACCGGAAGCTCGAACTAGTGAGGGATGTTAGCAACTGAGCAATTAGCGATCTTATAAGTAGAGAAGTACACTGATAGAAGAATTAATTAACTGTTGATAAATTTATTTAATAGTTTAAAGAAAGTTTTTTTTAACAAGTTATTAAATTATTTGATGTTGAAATAATTTGCGGAATGAATGAACCGTAGTTGCAAAATTAAATTAATAATTTAATCTGTGAAATAAAATATTATCTCATTTATCATTTATTTTATTGGTCATAGTTTCTTTTGTAAAAACATATTTTATTAATTTGATCTATTGGAATTTTTTTATATATTCAAATTATGGAAGCTAAAAAATAATTTTTAATTATTAATAAAAATTAATTATCTGTTAATAAATTTTATAGAATAATTAATAAATTAAAAAAATTTTTTTAATGATCTGATGTTGAAAAATTATTTATAAACAGTTAATAAAGCTTATAAATTATAAATAAAAAAAATTCTTCTATCAGTGCAGTAATAGTAAAATGGATATTTAGTATAAAAAGTAGCGTACCCTATCAAATATGTCCATGACCTCGTCCCACCACTAAAAAAAATACAATTTGCGTTATACTATGCATTTTAATAAAAAGTTAAATTATTAGTGTATTTAATTGCAACCAATCAGCACTTTTGCAATTATATGTCAATGAACTACGTTTATTTTATTATTATTATTATTATTATTATTATTATTATTAAAGTATATTACTGTGAGAAGCGTTCTACAAGCGTAAGAAAATCAATAGAAGAGATGTCACCGTATTTAGTGACACGAAGTCAGATAAAAATAATTATCGGGTAAATATATATTTTTAACAGTTGACGCCTGGCTCGTCCATAAATATTTCCAGTAATTAAAAAATAGATGTGAGTCTGAATGTTTTATTCATAGGTTTAAATTTTTAGCGAGTTTCTCGGGAGACAAAACCTCGCTTAAATTTTTATCGACAATTTTATCAGACGAAATCTTTAAATGACTAATTGCGATAAATAATTCTAAATTCAATTGACTAAAAAATTGGTTTGTAGCTTAATCAAATGGCCTTTAAAAGTTTTAATTAATTTACATATATATATATATATATATTTTTAAAAGTCGTGAATAATTAAAGTTATTGCGATGATATATATTTTAATAAAAAATAAACTTAAATTTCTGGAGCTTTTGAAAATATTAAATATAAGTTTTATAAAGAAGCTTTCTCGCTATAAATGATACTTAACGTCTAGCGGTAAGCGGATAATGTTTTTTTTTTTTTTTTTTCTGAACCGTAAATTATTTAATACATAAAATAAATAATTAAGCAGTAATAGTAAATATTAATTACTATTATAGTTTAAAAAAAAAAAAAATTAATAATTATGATTTGAACGTTGGTGTGATAAAAAGTACTTGTTACCTTTTTCTTTTTAGTCACAGTCAGCTGAAAGTGAGTGATAACCCAAAACAAGTCATGTGCGTTATTAAATAAACATGTCCGTCATATTTTAATGAGATGATATATACAGCGATAAAGTTACCGGGGAAAAAAGCTAATTATTTACCTCCTTGGTTTCTTTTTCTCCGACGCCAACTGCGGGGGTAGATTGACCCGGCTGATAGTTCTCGATGCGTCCTGGCTGGTTTCGATAAACTTCAGCGGTAGTTTTTACCAGCGCGCTTCTAAAAATACGCCCAAATATTTCCATTAATAAATAATAAAACAAAATAAAATAAAATTTACAAGATCTTAAACAACTCATCACTCACTTTCTTGGCATCGTCGAGATCGACGAGTCATTTTCCTTGTTTCTTTGGCGTCTGCGTATGTCCAATGTCGCAGATTTGTCTGCATACGCACGTGGCTCTGGCTCGCTTAAATATCCACTGCTGCTTCCGTGCCCGTATCTCAGACCTTAAAATTAAATTATTGAATAATTAAATTAAAATTTTTTTAAAATCACTCAAAAACAGGTTTAAAATTTTTAATAATTATTATTTAATGCCGCGACGGTAGTAATTTATACACTTCATTCTCTAGACAGCATTCGGGTAAATGTTTTATTTTCTCACTCTTTTATTCACCGTCTCAAGCGCAGTCGTTTTAATATTAAAAGCTTCAGTGCCACTGAAAAATATAAATAAACTCGCTATTTAAATTTAATTACTTAATTATTTAAGTTTGCATTAAATAAAACCCTCAAGCACCAGCTTTTATGATTCTAATTTTGTTATTATTATTATTACGATTATTTTTTCCGTGGCACCAAAGTATGTTACATTAGTAAACACTTTTTTAACATTAGTAAAGTTTACACGAAAATAAAAAGCAGTAGTAGAGAAAAAAAAAACTTTTATTTCATTAATTATAATTATAATTGTAGTTATAATATTATTATTATCATCGTTATAAATGCCAGCAGAAACAGATTATGACTTGTTATTATTCTATCTACGATAAACAATATTAAATAATGTATGGATACAAATATACAGTTATATTGTGTTGTTGTAGATGTAAAATAGCTAATATTTGATATAAACTATAAACTAATGAAAGCTAAATGCTAATTCAAGCTCAAGTTAAGCATCGTTAATATTAGTCGAGTAGCAATACACCGTACAGAGATATATACGAATTGCCGATGCAATAATTAAAGCTCGCAGCTGAGAAGATATTCACCTCGCCGTGGCTTGTATCGGATAGTCACGTAGTCATCTGCAAATGCGAAACGTTAATGTGTTGCTATTTTAACTCTATTAATATTCATACATAAAAAATAAACTTTAATAATAATAATAATAATAATATTAATAGGATGGAGATACATATACGTCACTCAATTTATCTTTATACGTATTTCCAGCTATAAATAGATCAATCATATTTAATATTTGTATAGTAAATTACTTTCAATAGGTTATTATTGAGTTACACTAGTTACTAGGTTGTTATTGTTGTCATTTAACAATTGCAAGAGTAAAAATAATGTTAAACTGACCGTCTTTGCCGGCGCGGTGAAGCGAGTCGTACATTTGTTTGTACCACTTTGCTTGATTATCCTCTTTCACCTCCTGGAAAATATATACCACCGTCAGAACTCTAAACTTATAAAAGCTTTTGCGCTCCACTTTTACTGTTATTCGCCTTTTCGTATTTTAGAATTTTAGTATTTAGCCTAAATAAGTCATTTTTAGAGTACAAAAAAAAAAAAAATAAAAAAAAAACAAACTTACCGATCTTAAAGCAACCGGCATTCCGTTTTTGGTAATCGGTCCGATCCCTTCTATTTTTCTCGGGGTTTTCTTCATGCTTTCGTTATCTTCTTTTTTCACCGAATCAACTATTTATATTTTTTTTTCAAAACATTATTTCACAATTTTACAAAAAAGACTACAAATTCTTAAAAAAATTTTTAAAAAGATTTGTAGTCAGTTGCTATTTCTGTGTTTGCAAAAAAACCGATTTATAAAAGGTAAAAAATAAAAATAAAAATACTAACGTAAATCTCCGGTGTCGTTATTTTTGAGGCAGATGCTCTCGTTGAGGTAGGCAGCTCCCTTGGGCAATTGACCCTCTGGAAAATGCAAAGGTAACAATGAACAATGGTAATAAAGAACAGAGAACAAAGAATAGAGAGCGTAAAGCACGGAGAATAAAAGTGTAACACATAAGTGGATCGTTGATCATGCAGTAAAAGTTGGCACGTGACAATTAAGTAAGATAAAGCGGGAAGATTTAATACAACTCACCTCTGGCCTTTTGCAGGAGAGTAATTGTCGGATTTTGCGCACGCGGCAGTCGCGGAGTGGTTGCAAGGGTGTTCAACCCTTGGGACGGCACCGAGTGAGAGTTAACAATCCTTGGGCTTATGTTGTAAGAACCATCCGGGAGGTTGTTCGTGCCGTTGCTGGACGGATCCTTTTTCTTCTCCTGGCCCGGGGGGTGATCTTCGGACTGGGGGTGGCTCTCGCTCTTCCAGGGGGGCTGCGGCTGCGGCACTTGCTCCGTCTGTACAAAAACAATAAACTCAGGACATATATCGCACAACAGATCCAATATAGAGCGGAGAGCACGATACGTGGCACAGAAAAGAGTATTAAGCTTATATTTTGTTCTGTCGGTTATTTCTTTTCTTTAAAATAGACTTTTCAATGCCAGTCACGTTTCACGTCCGCCCTGACAGCTAATATGAATAATATCGGGCAAGAATAACTGCTTGTGTAACCGATCTCCCGTCGAACGTTTCAATGTTTCTGATGTTTCATTTCCTCAGCTCCGTTTTCCGTTCTTTTATTTCATTCGATAGATTTATTTGCTTTTGGGGTTACCTGGGGCTTTTTTCTGCGACCTAAAATAGGACTCTCGAAGCTGACTGGCCGAAACTCCTTGCGCTCTGCAACAGGACTGGTTCCTGCGCTGGAAGGCGTCCAAACCGGCGGAATGCCGGCATCTCTTTCCGAATTCTTCCCTCGATCTGGGCTCCCGGGGTCCCGGTCTCGGTTGTAAGGATCGCTGATGCTGCTGCTGCCTGGTGACCAAACACCTGTCGACATAACAAATCTCTCCTATAAATATCACACTTTTAGTCTCCCAACAGATCCGCCCTTTTTTTTAATTTACTAACGCAATATTCACAAACAAATATCACACAATATACGTTCTCATTTTTTCGACATTATTATTTAAACTTCACGGTTTGTATTAATACAGCGACATGCAGATTATAAAAGCTCGAGCTTTATGTCACACATTTGTTATTTATTCGGGGAAAAAATTAAAAAGAAAATAAATTCACACTCTGCGGATTTTTATTATAAAAAATCGATTGTTTTATGCGGTTTCTTTAAAACTTTAATTGAGTAGATTAACTTGTCGTGAAAATATAAATCGTAACGGTTGATCGAATAAACTTTTTATCGAATCGATAAACTGTAAGCCGTTGGCTAATTGCACCGGTTTATATTTTTATTTCTTCGCCAGGGATTAATTTTTAATGCAATTAACAGTGCTTTTAACTTTCCTGAATCATTGATCAGCTTATTATTTTTTAGTGAGCTTAAAACACGGGAAAGCTTTTTTTGCTGAAGGTAATTTCGTGGAAACATTTGGGTCAACGGGTGACCGTCAAATAGTAAAGGCTCGTGATGCCAAAAGTTTTATGCTTTAGAGAAGACTCACTGTAGACCGACTTATACAGTGAGCTAGTAAACTTTTGGCTGCTATAAAGCAAAACTTTGCTGGTGAAGCCGAGCTTCAGGGTACGTGTGAGCAGACTTCACTTAGTATCTTTCTGTCTTTATGTCTAATCTGCATAAGAATTACTGAAAAGAGTACACGTCTTTCAAATAACCTAAAAGGCATCATTTAACTTTGTTTTACATTTTTTTACACTACAAATGGATCGTTAGACAGGTGGTAATTTAAATTCATCCAATTTTAATGAAATATTTTTATAAATCTACCGAAAAAATTACAGAATTTCTTTTAAATATAAAAAAGAAACGATTAATACCTCTTTAGGAATTAATTATTTCTGTTATCTTTAATCCTAAAAAAAAGCCAGACCTTATAAATCACAAATGCCATCCATATCTTCAAGGAAGTGAGATGAAATGGAGCAAGATAAAAATGGTAAGACGACATTGAGGTTCGAGTTGTCGCAGTAGCAACAGTAAAAACGATGCTAATCCAAGAGAGTGTAGGAGTATTACATAAAAGGCCCATCTTTTTCTGGCAGTCTCTTACTCTGTTTGCGTTTAAAATGGTCTTTACACAGACGCAAACTACAGCATTCGTATTTCAGTGTTAGTAAAAGTGGGCAGCAGCCGAGTGAATAAATTTGTCAGTAGACCGTCTAGTCGGCGGCTTCTGCAAAACCAACTAACGTATTTAAAACTAACTACCGCGAGGTTTTACGTTTTATTACATACACATACACCGATGCTGATTAAATTATTATTTAACTTATATTAAGCTATTTTATAATTTAACAACCTCGTAACAACTCGGATCTCGGGATTATTTCGACAATTCCGCCTTTATTTCAATAACGTCCATTAATTTGTTCACACGATTATTAATTATCGCATCCGTTATCATTATATTTTATGCCGAGTGGGTTTAAATACTGCGACTGATTGAAATTATATTAAATCACGCTCGTTATTTGCACTCATCCATTTCTTCTATTATATTTATTTTATATCCATCCAGTCTCATTAAAAATAGCAATATTGTTTTTTAATTAACATCACACTCTCGGTAGCGAAGTTCTGCCATCCCCGATGGGTACACTGAGGCATTGTGTTTGCTTACGGGCGTAATAAATCTGATGAAATTAATAAATATACAAGTAAATATGAGGAAGATGATTTTGATGATGATGATGATGATGATGATGAGGAACACCAAGACTCGATTGGGATGCGTGATATGATGTAACACGATCAGTGGATTAATACAAAAACTTAATTAGCGTTCGCAGTCTGTATCTATGTCTACAGTACTGCGCAGAGTACTTGCAGCTAGCTGGCTGGCGTATTACATTTAATTTCTGGAGCATAAATTCTGTTTCCATCCGCCTGCAGTTATGCCAATTCCATTTGGACTATTCACCCAGTCAGTTAATTCAATAAACAATAAGCTCATTGTGTCTTGAGATACACCCAGCTCAAGAGGAAAATTACAAATTCATGCTCACGCCGTTCCGGCAACTAAACTTTTTAAATAAAATACATTCCAATACAAATACAAAATACAAAATACACTTCTACAGCTGGTCCTGTTTCTGCTCTTTCTCGTTGGTAAATAACAAAGTAAGCTTTTATTATTAAACATTAGTGCAAGTAAGCGCAGCAAAAAAAAAAAAAAAAAAAAATTTTAGTAAATAACAATGCTCCAAGTTTTGTTTGATTAAACACACGGGGATTTTATAATACCAAAGTACCAACAATCGACAATTTTTTTATTAACTTTGATAAAAAAAATTGTACAAGTTTTTTTTTAGATGAGAAATTTTTGGGAAAAAAAATTATTTTGAAGAGTTTAATTGTTTGTAAAAAAAAATTTTTTTTTTTTATTTAAATAAATAAAATTAAAAATATCAATTTTTTACGGCCAAAAATAAGTAAATCTTGATTAAAAATAAATTATCTTAAATCAAATAAATTTTTGTACAAGTGTCGTAATTAATAAATTGCGATATGTATGGTAATTTGAGTAATCAGGGATTTACCTGGCTTAACCGAGGAGGCCTTAAACTTGGGCTTAAGCATTCTCTCTGTAATTAAAGACGTAGTGAGTTAATGGTCTTGAATATCGTGTAGTACAGAGTACACAGATGCGGTTTGTTTGTCATCGTCATCGCCGTCATCAGTTTATTAATTGCTGCGACAACGAGGACGCCGGTAATGATCGCTATAACTGATATGAGCTAGTATTTATTAGTCTGAGCTGAATTTAACAACAGTTATGATTATGACTATGACGAACGTGGAAGTTACCGTCCCACGATTATCATTCTCTACAAATAACCGATTAATATGATCAATATCACAATATCAACTGAACTGAAGTAAAGGGAAGTGAAGTGAGGAGACCATCTGTTCCATAAAATACGGCAACATTATATTATCCCTCGCAATGACAAACTTTTATAGACAAACTGATGTTTGCCTATTGATAAACTTTTAGATTGCTTTCGAACCGTTTACTGTGTACATAAACCTTACAGTTAACTTTCTTCTTCCACCTATCCTCTATAGATATACATCTCTATTAAATTTGTACGCTACACGCTGGGATTTTCGCACCTACCAATCGGGTGTTTGCTAATGCAAAAAATAGCCATTAATTCGAGAAACTTTTCTTGTAAGCGATAAATTCACGTCAACTTCTAGGCTAGAGATTTAGAACTCGGAATTTCCATCAAGTGCCTTTTTTCAAAGTTGCTTCATGAGCGAGTCATAGACTCAGAGGGCAAAGGAGAGGGTGGGATGCAGATGGGTAGACCAAAGAGCTAAAGCTAGGCCCGAAGGAACCACCACCAGTCATGAATATATAAACGTGGTTGATGAGCTTTTACAACGACGTCGACAGTGTTCGGTCCGAGGAGATTAGACGGGCTTAGTTTCTTGCTAAGACTCCAAGCACTACCATCACCACCACAGGCTCGTCTTGTCAGAGGTAAATGTCTTTTTCAGAAAGGATCCCCCGTGGATTCCAGGAAGGACAAACAGGGAACGGATCTGCAAGTTCAATTACAGCTAACAACAAAATTCCTCGACAACAATCCGCCTTTTTTTATTACTCTTATATTCTCTTCTCTGTTGTTTGGTCTCTTTAGTCGCTTACTTCTCTTCTGTTCCTACTCAGATCCTTTCTTTATTTTAATATCCTATTAAAAAGTCAGGCCGGGGTGAATGGAATATTATAGACTCGAGTTAACTTTCTTTTCTATGCAGATGTTATGTAGACAGCCCGGGAAATCGCGTTATCGTCAATTCAGCAGCACTTAAACTTGCACGAACCATTAACGTTCTCCTCATTTGTAAATATGCAAGCTCAACCGTACTACTGTACTACACAGGCGAGCTAATGGAATTGCGTCTCTAATGGTAAAAAGCCGTATGTCGGAGAGTTTTTTTTTTCCACAGAAATGAATCTTTGATTTGTTTCAAATGTTAATTATCAAAAATTTTATATTTTCTACAGGTTATGGGCCAGGGACTAAAAAAATTTTTACAAAAAAAAAATACTCAATATTGTTTTTAACAATATTAAATATAAAAATATAAAATCAATAGCTAAAAAAAAAAAAATTGATATTAATTATGTCCATTAGAAACCCAAAACAACAACCAGCCTTCACGTTTTGTTATTGAATAAGTTCGGCCTTAACCGGCCTCCCTCCCCAAGGCCATTCCCAACTCCGGGATGTAAATTTAAATATTATTCTTGGACCTAGTTCGTAATGTACCAGCGTATATATCCGTATAACTAACGCTCAATAATATATTACAACGTTTCTATTTTAATAACGTCAAGTAATTACCTCGAGTGCAGAGACCGTTAAAAGTTATTATTTTTCAATAAAACCCAATTCCGAATCCCAACTGTAGTAGATTCTAGACTCTACTCCGTAATCTGAATGTAGACTATCTGACCTCTGGCTTTTTAATTTATTTAATTAAATCTATTAATACAACTATTTAAATAGCGAGTAAAAGCCGACTTCCGGCCCACTACCGCATTTACAATTATTTATGACATGAGCTTTTAGTACGTCCCGGTATATATTCTTCGTAACGCGATATCTGCTTACGCAACAACGTTACGGCAAAATTAGGAAAGACCCACCGTGGATTGCACAATTCTCTAAAACTTCCGGCTCAACTCCATTTATTCGGACTTTATTAACCCACTGAGCGGCTTAATAATAAAAATAATCACAATAATATTCCGTAAATAAACAAGTGTGGGCTAAAGTTTTGGCGGTTGTTGGAGTACGATCATCTGTGTCGCTAACTTGCGGTCACTTGAACCGAGTTCCTTTACAGAGACAACCTGTTGGATCTCCGGTTACTTTGTAAGCTCTTTGATTTTTCCACCCCGACTAAGCACCAGTCGAAAGACTGACAACTAACTATCTGACTACTAATTTTCGTTAAATTCGGATTTGTCGAGAAAAAGATTAACTACTGAATAACTACCGAACAAAACCAACAACCACTCACTTTATATTTTATGTAAAAAGCATCCGAAGAACAACAAGAACAGTTAACTCAAACACACAATTAAATTCACCAGCGTCTTTAAATAAAACTCGGAGATAAAATAAAGAAGAATAAAAAAGTAAAAGTGTCACGTGGTAGATTCACAATCTTACTTTTTTTAACTACACACTGTTACTGGTAACTGGCAGCCTCGGACTCGGAAAATTAAGTCAGACCGAGATCGAGGTAACCCCGACTCCACTAACGAGAGGTGGAGTAAGACTGAGGCGTCGCGACGCCCAGCGCTTCTCTTGCAATCGCGCCAGCACTGACGACCGCGGCGAAGCTTACATATATATAGTTCACGGCAAAACATCCTATCCGTGGTGACGTTAAACACCCGAGCTTAGTTTAAGTCCCCGAATAAGATCAAACGGATTCAACCTTTTCTCTTTCCCTCTGCTGGTGTGTTTTTGGTTCCTTTAATTTCCCCCGTAAATAATAAGCTTAGACTACTTAGTTGGTTGCATTACACCCGAGAAATTTTACCAGGTTGAGTTGTTGTTTGTGTTTAAAATCGCGAGGAAATTTTCGACAGCTGATTTTCATGTCAGACAATATCGGGCTGTACAAAAATGATCCTTAAATATTTACAAAATTTTTTTATACAAAATATTTAATAATTTTTAAAAGTTATTTACAAATAAAAAAATTTTTCAGTTTTAAAAATTTATCAATAAAATTTTTTTGGACCTATTTTTTACTAATTAATTTATTTTTTAAATAAAAACTTGGCTTGGTAATTGATTTAATTATAAACCAATGTAAAATAAATACTAGAAAAATTAAAAAATCATTTCTATTTTAGAAATTAACTCTCCAGTAGGAAGATAATTTAGCGATCATTCGCCATCTGTTGGCAAATTTTAATACTAACTTTGAAAAAAAATTATTCGTTCAAATATTGAACCTAATAAGGCCAATTTTTAAATGAGGACATTTTAGAACACAAAAAATAAATAATAATTTATCAATTACTTAAAAATATATAAAAATCGAATTGAAATTATATTATTAACAATAGTCGAGTAATTTAAAGATAAGCGTTAATATTTGCTCTAGAATTATAGTTATAATTTTATTTATTTACTTATTTGCAGAAGGTGTAGTTGAAAAAAGCAGCATTAAAAATTCACAGCACACGAAATAAGAAAAAAGAAGCAGAGAGTTGTTTTTTTTTGTTGACACTAAACACGTGTCTTATTGTGACCTCAATTGCGATTCTTCGCGTGCCGTCTAGGTACATTGAGATAACAACATTTACTTCCAGAACGAGAAAGTTCGATGGAACGACGTTAAATCGAATTTCTGGATAGAAGATGGAAGGGCGGAAGCGCCTGAAGGGATGAAATAAGCTGAGAAAGAATACGAAATAATAAAAATAAAAGTTATAAAATGAGGAATAAAGAATAAAGAACACTGGACGGATAGTAAAATATTTCTTGGAGTGTGTATAGCGGATACCGAGTGCAGTAAGTGTAGCAAACAGTCTGGAGCCGAAGAGTACACACCACCGGATACAGCGGCATAAGAGCAGAACTGAGTACAGAGTACAGAGTACAGAGTGAGTATATTGTGTATTGAAAGACGGAGACGTCGTTGAAGACGCCGCAGATTCGCCGAATTGAGTTTCTTATTGGATTTCCGTTTCAGAAGTCGAGTGTATTTTCCGGTGACGTTCTCCCCGATGAAATTGCATCGTTCGCAACGCGGACCTTCTCTATATACCAGACCGAGGGTATAATACCACTGCAGCGTAACAGAATTCCCGGTGCTGCACGGTAAGTACTAACAGTCCCATCCTCAGATTGTTTTTATTGATAAATCGCGGGGAATTTTCACAAATCTTTCGCTTTGCAGGAGCCTCACGTTCCAAGAAATCAGGAGCTTTAAATAAAAATGCCAGAGGAAGAAGCTGAGGGGTGAGTTAAAAAACTAATTACTGTAATTGTTATTTTTGATTTGGTTGTAATGGGTAAATTATCCCATTCGGCGACAACCAGAGGATCAGGAGCGAGAAGTTAACGAGAAAACCGGAACGCGAAATGGTCACGTTTTAAATTTATTGCTGAGTTACAGAATGTCCTGATTGATAGTCGCCAATAATCATTTCACAATCTAGTCCATTCTCCACTCTCGACTCTTGATTCTCTGTCGTTCTATGTACTGCAGAGGAGGATAACAATTCTCTGTGTACACATTTAAATGTGAATAATAATGCACTCGTTACTCTGAACAAGCGAGTAAATTTGTCTATTTAATCACATCCAAATGCCGCCTGTTTATTGTTATCATACGGTGTTTCAATGTTTAGTTAATTACTATCAAGTTATCATTATGATTTATCCTGTAAAGCTAATTCAACAGATTACTTTTTGTTGGTAAGGGATTAATAAGACTGTTCAAAGTTTATTATTAGTTATCCCCATGGAAAAATATTTATATTCAATATACGTGAAAATATTTTTTGAATTGAAAATTGTAAAATTAAAAATAATTTTTATTCCTTGTGAGTTAAATTTAAAATTTTTTAATATCAAATTTAAGGGTTGAAATTCAAATAAAATTTTTATTTTGACAAAATTTTATGATCATTTGGTAAAAAAAAAAAATATAAATTTTTTTCCGTGGGGAAATTTTTTAAATTGAAATTTTTTGTGTAAGAAATAAGCGATCTATAAAAATTGATAAGAAAATTTAATTTCCTCCACAAAAAATCTCAAATTGCTCAGAATTTCAATTTAAAATATTTACTCAAGCACTAAATTTAAACAGCACAATTAAAGTTAGTACGTTAATAACACCGATGTTTTCCCCATTACACAAAATCTGTTCCCACACAGAGAGACAGGACTGGTAGTAGCAAAAATAATAAAAATAAATGAAACGCACCTTGCCTCAGAAGAAAACCTTTGGACTCGATCAGAGCCGTGTCGATCTCGTGTAGCAAATCGCCGCCATTAGTTTTCTTTCCAGCCGCAATGGCATACCCTTCAACCAAAAAAGCATGCCCAAGTGCCAAAGACTAAAAGTAGCATTTTAAATAAAACAAAACTACCACCACACCGGCATTGCTGTATCGCACCAACTAAACTATACAAATACTTACATGCAACTTAACTCACAGCAACGGCTATTCAATTCGCAAACGGATAAAAGCGAGTTAAGTAGGCATTAAAATCCACTCAGTAAATATAAAACCGAGTTATTTTATTTTACAAACAATGGAATAAAAAAATTTGCATATGAAGCTAAATAGTTCTATTTATAGGGTCGTCGGTGATCTAGTGAGTCTAGTCATGAATCATGAATAGCTAATTCGTGTAACTACAACAAACTTTATTTATATTCATTCATTTATTTATTAATTTATTTATTTATTTATTTATTTAGAAAGGTGGTGAGGCAAAGTTTTAATGCATTCAGCATCCGATAACAAGACGATAGGTTAAACTAAAGACTGCTCTACGTGTCTTGTGCGCGACAGTAAACACACAGCGAATGGTTCTAGTCTACATGCAGTGTGCCAAAGTGAAAACTCTTAGTATGGCTGGAAGTTCTCTTGTGTGTAAGTTGTCAAGACTAAAGACGGGAATAGTTTTGAGAAAAGTTCCAAGGTGGTTGTAGATTGTAGGCTCTAGATTGTAGGTTGTAGCTTCTGAGTTCTAGGTTCTAGGTTCTGTCGAGCTTTCGTATTCCCGTGTTAACTGGGATGTTCTGTCGTACATACTAGAGCGGTGTCTATGTCGGTCCAGAGCAGAGTTTAACAGATCAGAGCAGAGCCAGTGGCCTATTTCTCCTCTACTCATCCGATCCTGCACTCTAATGCTCTCTGCTCTCTGCTCTGTGTTATATGTTATGTGTATATATAAATCAGTACCACGCGTTTAAATATAGTCCCGTTGGTTTAGTGTCGAGCAGCGGATATGCTCGTACTACGTTAACGCGAGGACTGATAAATTCTCGGCAACATTTATCACCATCGGATAGAACCAAAGTTACAAATGTTACAATTTTTAATTTTTCTCAGGCTTTTTTTATTTTTTAAAAATATTTTTTTTTTAATTTTGTTCAAAAATTAGAGAAATTATTTTTGACATTGACTATTGCATACATCGATATTTAGCAGACAGAATTTTAATCCAGAAATTGACTAATTAACGCCGCTTTTATTGATATTAATTATTAATTAACTGTTAATTAGTCGCGCAGTGCTGGATTTTATTAATCCGTCTGTTCTCGGTGATCTATTATTACTCTTTATAAATAGACCGCAATACGAGTTTACTGTGTCAGTTATTTTGAAGCGTTTATAATCCACGATATTTGTTTATGTACATTTAAACGTGTCTCGTATTTATCGCCCAATTTAATTAACTATTTCTACTACAGACTCCTTAATTATCCAGTAATTTTATTATAAATGGCTCAAATTTAAATGATGAACTTTCCAGTCAATATTGAATAGTAAACTTTGTCGCGAATTTTGATACGTTAATTTTTTATTAAGAAATTTTAATTAATATTCTTTCAATTCATCGCTCTGTTATCAATTTTACATCAATCAGATAAAAAATTAAATAGCTTTTATTTTTAACGCTATTAAATTTTTATATATTAGATTGATGATGTAAATTTTCATTTACAAAATAAAAAAATTTTTGTATTTCGTATTTTTGAGCCTTGAGAAGTTTCGAGGCCGAACAAATAAAAAAAATTTTTTATTAATATTAAATTTTTAAAAATACGAATAAAAAGTAATCTCTCGATAAGATGAATGAAAATAACTTAGAGTAAACAAGTCTATAAATAAATTCATTTCTGTTGCACGATAGAGTTAGAAAAAAATGTCATCTCACTGATCTGCTTTGACTGCACAAAAAAACGCAGTCAGTCAAAATACTTTCTAAGACATTTCAAGTTTAAAAATAAAAAAAAAATGTATCATTGAAATTTTTTTTATATTTCACAGTTTAATTGAACTTTTTTAATAATTAATTAATTATCTCCAAAGCAGTTGGAATATTTTCTAAAATAACCAATCCACCAGCAAATAATTAATTATTTCTTTTTGAATCAACAAATTATTCAAATAAACCAACAAAAATAAACACTTCTATAATCGGATTAATTGACATTCATAAAATTGAATTTAACAAATGAATTCACCCGTTATATATAATTAATTAATATGGCTGCGATATTTCGGGTTGTGACCAGATTTCACATGTCGATTTTGTCAATTCCAAAAATGGTATCTAGTATAAATTATAATGTGAAAATAAAAATATTACAAAAATGTTCCACTTGCAGACGGTGAGTGGATTCGAGTTCAATTCAGACGAAATTTAATCTCGATAAAAATAAATAATCCCGCGGTATTAAATAATAAACGAGACACAAAGGTAGCCGAGGAACGATGAAACTTGGCAATAAAAGCAATAATACACAAAAAAAAAAAAAAAAAAAAAAAAAAAAAAATACAGTGTTCACTATAAGCTCGAGGACTCTCGAGCTTTCAGTGGGAACCTTACACAAGACGAGCACAAAAAATCAATCCAACGGGACAATTCTCGGAAGACTCACCGTCAAGATGATGATCATGGTTATGATGATGAGGGGGAGGCGTATCAGTGTCTGCAAGGACCAGAAACTCCTGTAGGTGCTTGGGAAGTTTCCGAACGTCTTTGATTTCTTTTCCGTCGATAAGACACTTGGGTTTTTCATCGCGACGACACTCACATATATTTTTCTCCTTGACCTCACTCGTTATTATTTGGCCGGTGGTCTCTTCGGTTCTGCAGCTAGTGATGATATAACTCGAGCTCAAACCAAAAGTGCTTTCAGCGGTTTCGGGAGGACTGGTGTCCTCTTTAGAAATTTCGGTCTCGCTGTCGTCCAAATTGATCCCAAACTTAGTCATTCTATTTCTGGCCTTCTCTATAAATTCTCTCTGAATGCTGTTCAAGCTATCGGAGGCATTACTCTTATCAGGGGGCTTTCCGGGCTGGGAGCCGGGGAAATCGACGTGAGAGCTAATTTTTATAACCTTAAGATGTTTTCTCTCCTCGCGCTCGAGCACTTTATCTCTGTACTCGTCGTACATTTTCTCGCGGAGGGTCTCGTCGGTGGTAGGGAAGATTGAAATGGACTTGCTGGTGGGTTTTATCATTTTATTACCGTCAAACATCTCGCTTTTCCCTCGATACGTATCTGGGGCTCTCTTATCCTCATCCTTCTCCGTCTTATCGTTCCTCCCTTTTTCTTCCCCGTCAAAGGACCTCATAAACTTAGCAGCGTCCGGAGCCTCCGCTTGCTTCTCCCTATTTTCATTTTTCAAAGTCCATAAGGAGAAGCTTTTCCTTTCCTCAGTATTTTCGAAGGTCCTTATCGACTTTTCGACTCGGCAGCCATCTTCGGTGACCTGACAACTCTTTGTCTGTTCGAGATGACCCTCACTGGTGAGGATCTCGCCGCGATCTTTCTCGTAAACTTTCGACTGGCTTCTCCAGGACTGGCGCCCATTATCCTCACCGTAATAACTTTTATCCTGATCGTCCGCTATTTCCGTTTTCGCATTCTCGTTCCCATTTTCACCGATTTTTACCTCTTCAGAGTGATCCTCAAGACGGTTAATGTACTCCAACTGTCTGTCAAAGAGCTCAGAGGGAAGTGAGTGCCGTCTGCGGGCATCAGTGAGCTCCTTAATGTCTTTGGCCGCTCTAAATCGCTTTAGATTCTCCTGAAGAGTCTCCCGGCGGTTATTCTCTTTGTCATCCTCTGGCACTTTCTTCTCGACAATGCCCGCGTTAGTACCGGTGATAGCTTGACGATGGTTAAGTGCCTCCACTTCCGGATGGTGATATCTGCGTGGCGCCAAGTACCTCCGCGGGGGCGTTTTATCAAAGATACTGGTGGTGTCGATGCAGGACCGATCGACCACTAAGTTCTGGACTCTATTCGGTCGAGCTGGTGTCTCCGGCTTGTCGTTATTAATCAAAGCGGGGTTCACCTGTCCCGGATCGATACCACGATACAGCACTGGTGTCCGGTTCCAATGATCCTCGACGCTCCACGACTTGTCGATTATCGCGCTCTTATAGGTAATTGGACTCTTGTTCAATGTCCCGGTATTAATTATTTCATTACTTGACTCCGGTGAGCGTATTATCAATGCACTGTTAACTCGCGGATTACAACTCCCTTCAACGTTTTTACCGTCCAAGTAATTATTATTATTATCATCATCATTAATGCTCTCACTATTATTATTATTAATATTAGTATTAGTATTTAAATGCCGAGTTTTATTGGTCGTGTCTTTGCGGTTCACTGGACTAAATGCGCTGGGTAAATTATCTTGACAATGATCTCGCTGACTATCAGAGTGACAATATATTTTTTGGTACTTGGCAAAGTCTGTGGGGTCGTTTCTTGCGAGAGTCAACCATTCTGAGAGCCGTGTACTTTTGGAACGATCTTGTCTGACATTATTATTTTTATGAGGATTCTCAGAGACAGAGACAGGCTCTTGGGCTGCTCTGAGAAGCAAACACTGTCGGTTGTCGATCGGATTTTCTTTTATGATCTTGAGAAGTCGGTTGGATGACGAGCCAGTAACTCGATTAGATTGGTTCGATTGCTCAAGCTCACTTTTAAGCTTATTTTCTGGTAAGCCGAGGTCTTTTCCAGTAGATTCTTTCCTCGAGTTAACTTCTACTCGGTAATACTTTGGTATCGCAAACGACTCACCACCACGACGATTATCTCCCGATGAATCGTGATAGCTACGTCGGTTTATAAACTTTTTGTGGAGATCAAGAAGCTTGTCTGCGTCGGGGATGCGTATTTCCAGACTCTTATTCGAACCCTTTAGACTCTTGTCAGTATTGAAGTTCTGCTGGGACGGCGAGAGGCAAACTAGCAGCTGCGGATTTTCACTCGTCGGAACGCCCATCCAACTTTTCGGACGTCTCTTTATCATTTCCACAACTTTAACTGCTGAATCCACTTCTTCCAGTCCACTACTTTTAAGATTTTCAAAACTTTTTCCCCCCTCCTTCTCTACAGAGATATTGAATTGCGGATGAGTTATCTCGTTTATTATTTTTAGGCCGTAAGGCATAGACAGAATTTTTCTGATACTCAGCTCCGTCAGCGAGCTCGGGCAATCGCGATGTTTGCCTTTCGAAATCGAAAAATCACACGTATCTTCCCGCGGCACGTAGAACAAATCTTTTGCGGCACATTCCGAAGTGTTTTCACTCGCACTTGAACCAGAAATAAATTCCGCGTGACAGGTGTCTGGAGGAGCGCATTCGACGTTGCTGGAAGACTCGTACAAAAATTCAGTCGCCGGAATATCAGCGAAACATATGCCAGCAGCGGCCTCTCTTGACTCATACAGCGTACTCTGGTTATTCTCGCCGTCCACTTGATATCTCAATGGATCATCATTCGTCTCTTTCTCTCGGCGTTTCTCCCTTTCCCACTCGGCTATTTTATCTCCAACACTCGCGGTATTCACTTGGGATTCCTCGGTTTTGTTGGCCCCTTGCACCTCACTCTGGCTCCCAGCTAAATTTTTGAGTTCACAGTCGCGGTCGTTATGATCTTCATCTTCAATCTGGCTCTTGACCTTGAAACCGGAATCGACGACACGTTTTTCACCTTCGAGTTTCACCGTCTCAAGTTGATTCTTTTCATCCAGCGGCGGCAGCAGCAGCAGCACCTCCTCAACTTTCCTTTTATTTTCCTTTTTTGGCTCCGCAACCTCGACAACGTTTTTATTCTTTTCACAAGACACTTTGTAACCGAAGGGTCGGGAACTCTCGACCTCTTCCTCTTCCTCTTCACCTGTTCCACTTCCACTTCCTCGATATTCAGCTCTATCGCCGACAAAAGCCCTCACTGCACAATAACATTCAAATGGGGATGACGCCGATAGAACACGTTGTGATTCGCACGCACTTATCTCGTCTGAACGAGTACCAGCAAGATCCGATGAAGAGCCTGAGATTTCAGTCTGCAACGCCGACATCGTGGCACTTAACTCAGACCCGGTGTGATCATAAGCTATTTCAGGGCACGACCGCGACGCCTCGATCTTGTCAGCGTCATTGCCAATTTCGACGGCGTCGCAAGCTTCATTACGCAATACCGTCGATGTGTTCTCTTTCGATGACACTCCTCCGTGTCCTCTTTCTCTCCTTTCTCCGCGGCCTGCCTTGCCGCCCCTATTCCGCTCGATACTCGCTGAAATTGGCAGAGGCCAACCGGAATCAGATGAATTACTGGTTGGAAAGAGGGCCAGGGGCAGTGGAGGACGGGCTGGCTTATCGCAGGTGTCTTCTGCTCCAGAGTAAAATTGATCAGTCTGGGCTGATGACTCAAATGAGGAAACGGGGAGCGGATAGTCCACCTGAGGAGGGTTCAGTAATACCATCGCGGATTCAATGTCTCTGCTAATGAAACTAGAAGACCTTTTAGGTGGCTCAGGCGGTAGCGACGGTACTACCACTTGTCTCGACGTGCTTGTTAGATCCTCAACTTTATTTCCTTTATTATTCTCGACGCAGTGGCGGAGCGAGTTCTCCAGTGAATAAGATCTCTCATTGTTTAAAATTAATTTATTTTTTCGAGCCCCTTCTTCTTTCTTTTCACAAGAACTTATTATCATTTCTGCAGCTGGTTTCTCATTAAACGCGATATTAGCTTGTGTATCTGGTGACACTTTTAAATCTTGGATTCCACCAGACTCGAATTTATCGTCTTTGAAATCCCAGTTGTTATCCTCCTCTCTCTCTGATTCCATTTCCTCTCCTCCATCTTGATCTTCATCGCTGCCTCTATTCTCACTGTCATCGCGAGTGTATCGTCTTTCACGCCGGAATTTTCCTATTTCTTCATTGATAAAATCCCGAATGTGTTGCTCCTCATCTTCCGACAGCTTATCAGCCTCTTCTTGAATAATATCTAAGAAACGATCAGCGTGACGCGCTTCAGAAAAATACGACTCTAAAATCAACCGTTTTTTCATTTTTTCCCGTCTGCTGTTACTATTATTACTATTTACACTATTAATCTGACTAGAAGAAGTAACCGGTTGACAGAGTTTGCGATTATCAAACAGACTTATCGAATTATCCAACAGGTTGTCGTGGTCGGAAGGAATATACGATAATTCTGGTCCTTCACTAAAGACACCGAGTTTATTCTGAAGCTCTTGTGTCGGCACACCCGTTCCTGGTTGATCAATTCCTTTGGTGAATCTCTCCAGCTTAAAATCATTGTTTAACCCGTCCGACTCTTGACACTTTGCTTCCATTGAAAATTTCATCCTGTCAGCAGACTCTTTACACTCGATTGTTTCCTTTGAGCTAAATCCGCCGCAACCCTCATCTTTTCTCGTCGGTCTCATTCCTCCTTGACCCAGAATCTTTTCACGATTATCCCGCTCCACCTGATCTATCGATTCTCCGTTTCCATCACAGTCCGGAATAATTATTTCTCTTTCTTCAACTTCAATCTCATCTTTGCAACTATTTTCATCACAAATTTCAGAATCAAGCTCCTCGACAATGTCAGAGGACTCTTCAACAATCACAGGCACCTTAGCTTCTCTGGTTTCGAAATCCGAGTCGGGCTCGACAATAACAACTCTGCCATGCTGCTGCTTCATCGAAAGCCCCTCGTCTCCTTCCCCTTCGCCCTCTATCTCTTGTATCTCCAGCCCGTCTTTGCTCTGAGAGGTAGTTTTAAGGAACATCAGAGTTGAAGGCTCCGCGGGCTCACTGATTGTCACTACTGGACCTAATTTTCCTGGAGTCTTTTGACCACCGACATCGGTTTCAACGATAACATCCCCGACTCCAGCGATATGACCAACACTAGCCGCGAGGGGACCACTAACAGTGGTGATTTCGTAAATTTTAACTTCACTACCAAGTGTTCGTCGTTCGAGCCGGTGCCTGAGGCTGACTGGTACGCGCCTCAGCTGTTGGTGGCCTACTCCCGGGTTGTTCGCTGATTCTATCGACCGGATTACGGTGCTTGACGGCGATCCGACCTCACTCACCTTGACCGCGTGCCCGTTAACCTTCGTCTGATCCCCCTCGTGTTCTATCTGGAAATTGCTTTCGATAAGGAAATCCTCGCCAGGGCAATCCATTGAGTTGTTACCCGCGAGTATTGATTCCTCGTCTTCTTTTTCTTCTTCATTTTCGTGCTTATTAGCGTCAGTTTGATGTAAAACGCCCCCTGACCTCGTAGCTTCACCCAGAGGAGGTTGTTTAGTCCGCTTGTTACGGTTCCGTCGTGTTTTTCGTGCCCGCGAACCGTGAGGCATCCTCCCTTCTGGCAGCTGGCTGTCACCGGGATTACCGTGAAACTGTAAACACTCTGTCGAGGTGACGATATTGACGGATTTTTTTACTCGGCCTGATTGCCTCGTTACAGCTACTGTTAAAAGCTCATACTTTTTTTTTTTAATTAATTAATATATTTATTCTTTTATTTTTATTTTAATTATTTATTTCCGTCACTAATGTTGACACAAAATAATTATTTATTCCATGGGTTTTTGTCATTCATCGGATTATTAATCGTATCATGTTTTTCGATAGAATTATTTACACGCGTTCAATGATTTCGATGTTGTTAAAAATAATTTACTGATTCGCTGTATACATAATTAATGAAAATATTGTTTTTTAAAATACTTTTACGGAATATTAAATGAAATATAGAAGGTATAACCTAATAAATATGGTAAACTTTGAAATTTAATTAAAGAAAACTGGTGGTAAATTTATTATGTAGTTTAAATCTGTCCAACTATTTAAGATAAGCTCTGAAAATGACATCTCGACACGAACAGCTCATGTAGATAATTAAATTATGACGTGATTTTTAAATCAACGTTATTACCAGATGTATTATAAACGGATAAAAATAATATACACCCAATAATTACCGAGTGGAGAAACAGCAAGAGCTAAATGAATACTGATAAGACAAGCTCAATTATTCTGATCAACGCCCACCACTCGCTGATAGATATAAATATAAATTTAACTGTTGTAGTGGTATGCCTCGTGATCGGTGCATCTCTATCTGAGGCCACGAGATTAACCCTCGTGTTAAAACAAAAATAAAAATAAATGAAAAGACCAACCGAGTAAGTGAACGAGGTTGCTTGATAATAAATCTCAGTACCAGAACCAACGGAGCGTCCTCTTGCTCTTGCAATTTATTTCTCTCGGGCAGTTCGATCGAGTGCTAATTACCACCAGGCTTGACAGTTAATGAAAAATAATATATTTTATTTGTTGTGGGGCATGCAACAAGCGTCTGCTTCTCCTACTCTCTAATAACTCAGCGGTTTCCTTCTCTATTTAATCTCCTATATTATTTTCTATCGCTATAAAATATATTTAAAGAATAAAAAGAATACTCACTCTTGGCGTCTTGGCTTTTTTCGCAATTTGTCCTCGCGTAGTCGGTGGTTTTTACCGAGCCGTTTTGATTGCTGAAATCCTTATCGTTTTTCGTGTCATCTGTAACAGTAAAGAATAAATTTGTCACGAGGCGGTTACTCCACTGCTACGGATATAAATAAAGAGGAAAGAGTTTGTCTGGAGCACACACGAGGAGAGAAACAATGGCTTTCACTGGATCGTCGTCGTGTATAAATCATTTATCCTTCGGCAACGCGGCGTGTAGCGAACGAGAGAGTTAAGCGTCGAAACATCGCGAACATTCAACGAAGAAAATAATGGAATGAGAAGAGAAGAAAGATTTAAAAGAACCTTTTAAAATAATTCTCTCGAAATAATTCAAAAGCGTTCTCAGTCACGGATGGATTTCTCTTTGACTCGATCACGGATTTATTGTCACGTGCTGCTTTAAATAATATTTAAATATCAAAACTGCTGTTGGAAATTATCAAACAAAATTATCCTGGCAGAAACAGCGATAATAATTAATAATATATGACAAACAAAGTACCAGATAATGTTTACAGTGACCAGCGATTGATAAACCCAACCGAGCTCCTGGTCATCGAGTTACAAGTATCGCGATAATACTGTGAGCCGTGAGTGCCGTGATTTAGACAGCGTGTGTGTGATCGAGCTGCCCCCATATCTTCTCCCTTCTCCCTCCTACCTTCCAGGTTTCGAACAACAGCTTGATTACAAGTACAACAACATTGACAGAATAGACAACTCAGTTTCAACAATAAAAGTAACTGGTCAGCCTTTTGGGTGCATGATATAACATATAACAACACCTACATGCCCAACAAGAGTGACGAACACTCCTGTTCCTATCCCGCGTGTCTGGAATTAACATGAGGGCGCAGTTGAGCACACACGCGCACATTTAACGCGCCTTTACAGAGCAAGCTTCCAGTATCTGCGCTACTGCTGCTGCTGCTGCTGATGATGATGACGATGATGGTGAAAATGAGGATAGAGGAGCGACTTTGGTGTGTGTTTTATGCTCCTCAATGCCGTGTCCCACTACTCATACCCACACGGTTTATTATGTCCAGCAATGTTCTGTTGTGTGTCCGCAATGTTATATTCTGGTGCGCGATGTTTAGTTATGTACGGTGTCGGGACTTCCGAGACCAACTTCCGTCCGCCCGGAGCACCGCACACAATATTGAGTTTCCACTTGACACTCGTCGGTGAGCACACACTCTTTTGCCTCCCCTTTGAAGCCCCGAGTGTGGGTAGCTCAGGCAGTTTAGCCTCCGGCGTGGCGAAATTTTTCCCCGGCCTGCGAAAAATACGCCCATCGACATTATCCTGGATCGAGCCCTTTCATTACAGGACGCGCTGACACGCGAACCTCCGACCTGCAACCCGACGGGGTAATCGACACCGATAATCGCGTTCGCGGGTCGGCTATTTTTTTGTGGAAAAAAAAAAAAAAAATAAAATAAAAAAAAAATCCACCTCAAAAGCTAATTTATTCTGTAAAGTTACCTATTAGAGAGCGATCCAAGAGACAACTAGATCTGTTCTGGGAACTACAACAACTTTGGGCTAGAACGTTTGACGGATTATGTTGACACAGTTTCTGGATTGAGCGGGCGGCCTCATCGCCGAGGGATCCCGAGAAGAGTTTAAACTTTTGATTGAATTACGAGTGGATGGTCTTCATTAGAACCGGAGTAGAGCAGACTCCCGTGTCTTGCCACCCCTTTCTGGTCCTCAAGTTCTTCCTATTTCCTCCCACATTTTATCTGCCAGCAGTAGGAGTGGGTGGGTATTCGCCCGTATCTATAGTAGCGCAGAGACTATTTAATTAGGTTTGGGGTCTCTCGAGACAGAGCTAAGGGCTGGATAATTTCCTCAGCGGCTGCATCTTCTTCACTTTTCCGACACAGAACAGCTATTCCGCAAACTCTGAAGAATAACCAAGCTCAGCCACTCAGCAATCGATAGCTTGTTATTCAACTGTAATACTTTTACCCTCAACTCAACTGAACCCGAGAGTCGGCTCTCGTCTGCGGTTTATTCCTTCGCTTCTCTTCAGTTATAGTTACAGAGACAGACAAATACATTTATTTAAAAGACAATTTGATGATTGAAAAGCTTCCCGAGTTTTTGGACTCTACGTAAAAGCGTTTTATTAGCATCAGCCCAGTCTGGTATCGACAGGTTTGCATTGCGAATTACGAGACTCTCGATTCACAATTATCGGATAAGTAAATTCAAATGATTTAAAGTTTTAAAAAACAAACCGGAAGCTTTATTGTTTGCGATATCTCCGTTGTGTAATTCGGTGGGAGCATGTGTAGATAAACGGATCGATCGTTTAAGGGCTGGGGACTGTTAAATTCCGCGGGTGGAAGGGACAGGAGAAGAACATGCTGATGTACACTCAGTACAAGAGCATTACATGGGCTCGGCTCCTTCGGGCCATGACGGAGACGCACCCATGTTTGGGCGGACACTACTCGCTCCAAACACTGTTATATATATATGGATGTCATGTATATAATACAGCCAACTAGTTACCGATGATACCAACCAACCAACCAACCAACAGCTGTATGCATGTTGAGTTATATAGATATAAGTTAGACAGATAGATAGTTAGATTGATATTGATTAGTTTCACCCATTTACCATCCCCCAAAATCGATTTATTCGAAGCATCAGCCGGGCCAGCGGTACGTAATTATGCATGACTTATTACAGAGATTCGATTGTACGCGTCATTGGTCCTGGGATTGTGATTAACCGAGCATTACCGACCGTCATTTTATTTTTAATTGGCTCCCATGGTGATTATAAAATGCCCTAATTACACGTGTCTTGCTGGTGATATGTTAATTCATTGTAAATAATATATATTTGGACATACCATTTGGTGATCTGACACCTGACGCGCCCGAGCTCCTTTCCCATTCCCCGGATGCTGTTGCTGCTGTTGTCAGTCTATCTGTCGGGTTAATTCCATCTGCGAATACCCGAGTTCGGTTATACTCGCATTTATCTCTATCTGCGGAGGGAATCCGGTTAAGATTGCTATTCAAACTCTGACCGAGGGTATTATCCCTCGGCATTGAGGTAAGATCACCATCGTTATCTGCTTCTCGACTAATCCTCGAGTGGAAACTGGTAACTCCGTTTATGTCGACTTTCAGGTTCCTCATTTTCGTCTCTTCAGTTTCTCGAGAACTCGTCATTTCAAGTTCTAACGTCGGATTTATAATTCTCAAGTCGGAAATGTTTGCTTTAGTCTCGACGTCAACATCGTCACCATTACCATCACCGAAACCAGAAGCAGAAGTAGAAATAAAAGCCCGAGAAAGCCTTTTGAATGGTCCTACAGTAATGCTCGCTGGCGTAAAAAGTTTGAAATTTTCATGCTCCACTTTGTTCGAAATATTTTCATTTAAACTTCCGTCAACCTCCAACACATTTTTCGAGCAACTGTTTTCAATATCCTCATTTTTACTATTATTTTTATTCACCTCCTCGTCTATTAAAAATCTCACGCTCTTCGGTTCGCGTTTCCGCAAATAACCAGACTCTGAACGACGATTCAAGCAAGACTTTACCCCTTCTCCACCTGAATTGCTCTCCAGTTCTAGTTCAAAAATACTCATCATCGGTTTCTCATCGATTTTACGAGGCTCCACAAGATTGAGGCCATTGAGAAAACATCTCCGGCTTATCTCCGGCTCACGCTCGGTTACTCCAAACTTTTTCTTGGAGAGGAATTTCCAGCTGGATTCATCCGGCAGGACCGTGTTCAGCCGCTGAAAGTCCAAGCTGTTGAGTTTGGTGTTGGCACTTGTGTTGCCCGCGGTTTCCAACGGACAGGAGGATATTGTAGAGCCAGACCCGCAAGAGGAAGAGGACGAACCAGAGGTGTACAAATTCCAGGAGTCGTCGGGGGTGTAACACTGCGGTGAACTCAAAAGAAACTTGAGTGACTCGAGATGCTCGGACTTTTCAAAGACATTGTCTCTTTTGCACGCCGAAATTCTCCCATCTAACTCTTTATTCACGTTGTTTTGGCGTTGTGAATGAGAGTGCAAGCTCGCTTTGTCCTCGGTTGCCGTAAAAAATTCATGAGCGCACGATCCCGCGGGTGACTGAGAAATTTTAAGCGATTTCTTGGCGAAAAGCTTCCGCTTGTTGCGTTTCCTGGCAAACGAACTGCCGAGGGATTTCCCTTGTTGGCAACCGCCCTCGCCATAACAATAGTAACCAAACCTGGTATTAACAGCGGGAGGTTTTGGAGTGCCTCCACGGAGAGATGCAGCATTAAATGCAACTCTCAGCATCTTTGGCAGCCGAGGTACGCGAGCGGAACTGCCTGGATGGAATTCCACCGGGATTGATATCCTCCGGTGGGAATTCTCACCGTTTGGCCCCGGCCGCTTTGTGATCAGAAGTGGATCGCAGGGAGGCTTCGACATCACCGTAGATCGTGCCTCCTCAATCCCGTTCAGGCACTGCGAGCAATTCAGGAATTTCATTGTCAAGCCAAACTTTGCGAATATAAATTAAACTACTTATCAACACTGACACAAAACTTTTCCAAAAATAGCTCCCAGAAGAAAGTTATTTTGGTCTTGTTTTCAAAAACGTTTAATTATTACCACGGCAGTTAATCTCCGAAACAAATTTAATTTTTAAACACTTTTTTTTGCTAAATGACAGTTGGAGTGACTGAAGGAAATAAACTTTCATTTTCTTGGATTTCATTAACTATAAATCATCCTCGACGTCTTTCGTTGAAGTTGTATTGACCTAGTGTCAAAAATAACTAAAACTCCTATCATATATATTGTCTTAACTATTTTATAAAGCCAAGTTAGGCAGAGAATAAAGCACTTGGGTTGCACTGGATGACGATCACTTGAGAACTAGAGGAGAGCCCAAAAAGGATAAAGACCGTTGCTCCCTATTGACGAACTTAAGTGCCGAGGGTGCGCCAGCTCGTCAGAGTCTTTGACTGCTATTATACTATATTGGCTGGTATATATGGTATGTTTATAAACAACGTCTTGCCGTCTTGCGTACCAAATAATCACCGGTGGGCGTGTACCTGCCAGGAAACCTGTGCGTTCTCTAATGTTCTGATTGTACATGTGTTAAGTGTTGTATGCAATGTGTACGAGGTACCGGTTCACTGAATCCCGTATGGTACCACACACCGGTGTCTTTAGAAGTTAGCCGTATAATTTTATCGATCTACGTGTCTGATGTCGCCGGGAATCGTAATCGGTGCATAACAATAACTCTCTTATGATTGCTCTACTCTATTTTTGTTTGTTTATCAGCTCCGGTGGTAGCAGGTATAATTTTAGCGTCGAAGCAGCTGAGCAGGATCTATTTATTAGCTCACTTAGGATCGGGAAACTTGTTGGCTGAGAAATGAGGGAACGGAACAATGCCTGTGGAGGAGTAATTGATTACGCTGCGGCGACAGAAATTCGTTTTAAGTAGTACATAACGGTAACCTCACGAGCAGCGTAAGCGGATAAGTCTTTGGGAAGAAAGAGAGGCTCGAGCTTTGAGTAAGACACAAGACGTAAGCCGGAAAACCGGGGTTATATTGGTTCGCGTAAACTCCTCTTAAGAAAGTTCTCGAGGGTCGCTGGCTCGAGCAATATGGCTCGAGCCGTTATGTTGTCTAGTGGGTATTGAGATAGAGAGATAGAGGGATCCTAGATTCTGGATGCTCATCACGGGGATTGTCGAGAGGATTGTGGACATCTTCACCAAGTAATTTCATAATCTTCGACGTGATGGCAGTTCGGGCGAGACTAACGACCTTCATGGCTCGTTAAACCGGGCTGGACCCACTGATTAATCGAGTGGACTCTAAGTGCTGGACAAGAGCAGAGCAAAAGAACTAGAACTATAACTATTGCCAGAACCGGAAAAAAAAAAAAAAATAGAAGCTAAAGGGCAATTTCTTTGTTAACCACTTACCAGTTCCAGTTCCGTTTAGCTTTGTCTCGGTTACGATCCTGGTTCCCAGTGTTTTGGTGGTGGTCGTCGTTGTTTTGGTTGTTTCTGAAAGGTCAAATCCAGAGGCATGTTGCTTTTCAATTCAGGATCGGGATTTTTGGTTGGACTATTTATTTTGTGTACTTACTCTGTAATGTTTCGATGGACGTGTTTTCTTGCAGACTGCTTCTGTATATTCGTCGTTTTGGCGATTCCACTTGTTCTCTGTTCAACATAAATATTTAATCTTTACAATCATGAACAATAACCATTCCATCCAACATTATTAAACCGACGTTTGAAGTTCCTGTCAGTTTCGAACGAATTTTACTTTGAAAATAAACTTCACGCCTGAGTAGTTACACCCAAGTTACTTCAATACTCACAAAAGTTTAATTATTCAGATTCCGACAGCCCGTGAATTTTAGACTCTTCGGCTGAACATTCGTCAATCAATTGTTATGTCTCGAATTGCCTTTTATCCCGTGAATTAATAACACGACAAATTGCTCTTTTTTTTAATCAACTCTCGGATTTTGTCTAAATCTAAATTGTTAAATTTTAATTGCCAAAATAAAGTTGAGGGTAAAAAACGAGCCAATTAAAAGCCCCGGAGAAGCGACATCTAGGTAACCTCAACCGCTTCAGTGTCGTATTAACCTCCACTTGGGATTCGAATGTAAAACCAAGACTTGCATTTCATTCACGAGGACTTATTCCCAAGTAAATTATCGTTTTTTACTCGTTAAATATTTATTTTATTACATCAATTACGCTTTGATAAATACCGAGGATAATTAAAAATAAATTAATATTTTTTTTATAATTCTAAAATCGGTTTAACGACTGAGTAATGGTCGTTTAATTTTAATTTTAAAAATCCGGCCTTCCACGGGAGATTTGTTTGTTAATTAAACATTATTATTTTAAATTATTGAATATCTGAATTATGTAACCCGATTACAAATATAGGACGTTATTTATAACTTAATTATAAGCGTTTTAATAGCAGACGTAACTTTATTGCAAATATACACTCATGTTATTTGTAACTTTATAATAAATTCAATTATGCCGTTAAATTTTAATTGAATAATTCGAATTGTTCATTTCAATATAATTTAAATAAACAGGTCAACAAAAATTTACTAAAATTGATACTATTATTAATCCAGACGATTTTAAAATTAAATTTGAACTCAATTAAATTTTTTTTTAACATAATTAAGGGCAAAAAAAATTTTTCGATTAGAATTTTTGGCCAAGAAAAAAAAATAACAATTATTTTTAAAATGGATTACAAGCGATTCAATTCAACCAGCTATTTAAAAATTCTTTTAAAAATTCCGGTAATTAAAAGAGTAGATGAAAATAAAATTATGCTAAGCCAAATTGAATAATAAATGAAATTACCGTGGAAATAAAACCCGACGAAATGAAGTAAATTAATGAAAAGCACTTCCCTTTAACGAAAGCACATAAGTAGCACTAAAACAAAATAATAATTCGAATATATATATATATATTTGAGTAGAGTACACGGTACATTAACGAGTAGCCATTTGTCATGGATTCCTGGAGATCCGATACACGGTTCCGTCTGGATGCACACGGTTTTTTATTTTTAACCCCTTCCTAGCCCGCACTGCTGACATCTACTACGTACACACATACTCACACACGATCTACATACCCGCGAGCATTTAAAACCGAACAATTGATCTGAGTTGGTAGAAAATATATGTATAAATATACAAACGTCGGCGCTCCCTCATCTGGTGACCCTTTTCCCTCCGGTCCTCTTGCCGACATCCGTTCCCCGTAATTCCTGTCCCAATCAGCACACAAAACTAAATCAACCATTTTTATCTCATTCCATATATTCATTCCATATCCAGAAAAACTCTTTTAATAAATGTCCTTTTTATTTTTTTTTTTTTCTTCATGATTATTATAAACGTCTAAAACATTATTTCCGCTGAGTGAAACGTCTAATAGAATTAATCCCGTCTAAAACGGAAATATTCTTTTATTTCAGACAAAAGTCATACTTTTTTTTTATCTTTTTTATTCCTTCATTTTCAGAGATAAATAATGTCGTTGCTTTTTATGGAGAACTAATTTGTTTTATCATAATATATCATCTCATTTAATTTTTTTTATTAATCTCAAACTTGTTTTATCTATAAAAAAAATATTTTTTTAAAATTCAACTTTAAACGTTAGATGCAGTTTTTTAAGCACAAAAAATGCATACATGGTTTTGAGCCAATTGGTTGAAAAATTAAAAAGTGATTCAACAAAAATGTGAAAAAAATTTTTTTTTTGGTATTTTTGAAATGAATTTAAAGAAAATTCATAATAAAAATAGTCAGAATGAATTTTTAGGGCTTAAGATTTTTAATTAGGATAAAAACTCTAATAATTTGGTAATTTTATAAATTATTAAATTTTTCAATGCAAAAAGTTAAAAATATCTCTTAACTTTGTGAAGGAAAAAGAAAATCAAGCCGAGAATGTAAACCTTAGGTGGTTGCTCTAAAAATAACACTAATTAAAAATCAATGATTTAAATGATGGAGATAATTAGCTCGAACGACAGTAAAAAAGTGTATCAGCTAACATCGGCACGAGTTTATCGATCGAAAGCAATCTCGCTAATGTTCCTGCCAATATCACTTAGCGCACAAGTTGATGCCATCGACATACGTATCATTCATTAACCGTAGCCATAGTGTTGTAGCCAGTACACCGAGCAGCCAACAGCGAATATAACGCACACGCGGATGCTTACCCGTCGTTATTCAACCAGATATTATCTTTATGACTGGTTCAGAGATATCATATGTTATATACATAATGTGTGCACCGGATGCTTTTTCCTTCATTTTTATTTTAATTTTTTCTCTTTGTGCTTTTTCCCTCGTTCAGGTTTAATGTTTCAATGAGCATCCACACACATTTATTAAATATAAATACACACGGTGTGTATTCGTATTGACAGCTGCCAACCCACAGTATAACGAACGAGGATAACGAGCATAATATATGTCCGTATAATGCTATTAAATATAAAATATATAAACTCACTGATTGAGTCCTAGTTTGAGCTGATCACCGGCATTCCTCAGCAACGTGTGAGCTTCTCCGTTTGTGAGCTCGGAAGTGTTTCTACCGTTGATGCTGCTAATGAGGTCTCCTTCTCTGACTCCTTGTTGAGCAGCTTTCGAACCCGGATTTACCTGAACACACAAAACAACTTTATATAACAAAGTCCAATTGTAGCAACAAACAATAGACAAACTTCTCCTCGATCTATTTCTATTAACTTTTATCAACTTCTTCTATTGCTTTTCGTTATTTTAATTTTGTTTTGTTCCTTTGAACTTTTTTTCAATCATTTGATCGATAATTTAATTAAAGTACTTTGAGGGAAAATTAGATCATCAGGGTAAAAATTATCTTTGAAGATTGGTAAAATGGTTATTGTTTAATTAAACAGACTTTTTATTTTATTTTTATTAACAAAAAACTGTCTAATTTACAAGAAATTAAAAAAAAAAATTTTAATTAATTTTTTTTTTAACAATTACAATCTTTTATACAAAAAAAAAAAAATTAAAAAGCTTTTTTCATAATCAAATAATTTTTAACCATCATATTAATTATTGCACGTTAATTAAATTTATAATTGCTAAAATTTGACACTTTTCTGATTGTAAAACTTGAATTTTTTTTTCATACTAAATTGACAGTTTTTTTTATATAAATATAAAGAAAATTTGACCTAAAAATTCACCGAATTTTCCTGTAAATTCATCAGGACTATATTCCCGTGCAAAATCACTGCTTCGCACCTCAGTAATAATACAAATTTTCAATTAAACTTAAAAGATAATCTTAACACTATAACATGACGCGATGATGTGATAAATTCTAAAGGGATCAGGTAATGCATATAAATTTTCCTGTTAATGTTCTCACCATGGTGTTACGCCTTCGCTGACTCGGGGAGCAAAATTTCAGCATCTTGAAATAACAATTTGTATCCTCTCTATTAACAATTCAAGTATTTATAGTTAACTGTCACTTGATCCAACTGGAAACGAACTAAAACGTAGCAATCGCACTAAATTTAATCTCTGCGAGAGTAAGATGATTAAAGATTGATCAGGCAAGTGAAGTAGGACCGGAATAAAGTAAAAATAATAATGATGATAATAATGGGAGTTCTATTTTACAGTCTGGAAGATTGTTTTAATTATTACAAAGCACTGTGTTGCCTTGACGATCGATTGTTCGACTGTCTGAATCAAAGCCAGGAGTTGGGCGTCTACAAGCAATAGTTTGTCTAATTCTCAGACTATTGGTCTACTCAATTAATTATACAGCCTTTAAGACGAGCCAGTCGGAGACTCGCCGTGTCCAGGAGGGATTTACTCAGCCCTAAATCTTGTTCGGGGGGTGTTACATTGAGCTGCGCGTTGTAAACTTAATGGAGATTGATTAAAACAATTTCACTTGGTATGTGCTCCGTACAGCCATTGACTCGACACCAAACCACTCGATCTGATCTATTCTGTTCTATTCTATTCGATTTCGCTCTGCAGTAAACTACGGCCGATAGAACTATGCGAAATTACAATCCGCGACAATGCGATCGTACAGGTGGAAAATTTTTATCGATCCGCTGTCAATAAACTATTAATTGTTCGGGAAATTCAATTATTTAACAGCTAATTACTTTATTAATTCATCAATCGATAATTTATTCCATAATCGCCAGTTGGATTTGAATAACCACATAAATAATAATCACAACTATTCATTTAACTGATGATAAATTATTTATAACCGCCAAAGGGATTACGTCGCGTGTTTTTACCGATATATAAATAATTCATTAAGATTACAGCAATTAGCAGGGGTTTAATAAGGCTTTCTTGTTACCTTAAATTGGTGGTGACATTTTTTAATTATTTTAAAATCATTTTAAAATTTTATAACTTTTTTTTTAGGCAAAAAGTTTTTTTTTCTTTACAAAAAAAAAAATCGAAAAATTAATTTATTTAAAACTTTTTTTTATTTTTAACATAATTTATAAGTTTATAAAAAATTGCATTTTTTTAATTTGAAATAAAAAATAAATATTTGCCCTATTTTTTTTTAAAATCGATTTGTAGTCTTTTTTGGAGTACAAAAAAAAAAACTATTGATTTAAAAATTTTTCAAAAATTTTAGTTTATGCAATTTATAACTGCACATTTAAACAATTACCAAATTTTTAATTTGTTGTCGATATATTTTTATTTAAAAAAAATATTAATATGAATTTTTAAGTATTTGAAGAAATATTACAGCTGTTATTTTCACTAAAAAATAATCACTAAGAGCGACGTATCCAAAGAATCACTGAGATGTAAATAAAAACGTGTCTCTTAGCTTGTAGCTGAAGAAGAATACTACTAAAAACTAACCCCAAAAAAATGAAATAAAACCCAGTGAAGAGGAGAGGAAGTTAAGAATAAACGATAGGAAAGTGGTAGCGAAGAGTGTCGGTGAAGCTGAGGGGTGCTTACCACTCCGCGCTACACCAGGAGCTCTCGTCTCTCGGATCGCGAGTCGCACGAGACTAGCATGGAGCTTTGCGGGGTGCTATCTCGAGTTGCATGGGACGCTGGCGCCGTGCAGAGGGTGTAGTGGGTGAGAGTCATCCCTGTTTTATACCCACCACGCAAGTCTCTTCTATTCATTCCCTCGCGCTAAAAGTGAGCGCTTGCCGATTGTCTGGATGCACCAATACGTTGTTTTTCTCGGATTGGAGCAGACTCTCATTTGGTTTTTATCTCCTCTGTTTTCTATTTTCTGTTTTTCCTCTCAGAGAAAAGACAACCGTCGCCGTCGCCAGTGGCTCGAAAAATCGCCACAACACGGCTCTTTATTTACGGGCGATGTTTTTTTGGGTCAGACGTGACAGGTAAGATTTTAAGCAATTGGGTCACGGCTGTCTTTATTTTTATTTTTTTAGAGAGAGGTACATTGATAGAAGAATTTAATTCTAGTTACGAAACTTTATTAAATGCTGATAAATTTTTTTTTAACATCAAATAATTTAATAAATATTTATTAATATTTTATTAAAAAATTTATTTTAATAAATATATATTTGAACTCTTAATAAAAAATAAGTGTGAAAAATCTTGAATAAATATAAAAATTCCAATAAATTCTGATGAAATACTGATAAAAGGATTTATTAATATTTTTTAACTCTGTTAATAAAAAATAATTTAGAGCTTTGAATAAAAAATGAGGGTAAAAATTCCAACAGATCCAACAGATTTCAATAATTTTTTTTTTATAAAAAAAAATAATAATAAATAGGAGAGAATATTTCGTTTGAAAAATTTTCAGTAATACAGATATTTGTTTACTTTTAATCAATAATTATTAACTACTAATAAATTTTTTCTAGATTTACATTTAATAAATTCTTCTGTCATTGTAAAAAAATAATAAAGATTTTTAATCTGTGTTAATATTATTCAAGGCGGGTCGCGACAATGGACATTCAATTGACACCCGGATGTGGGATGTGGGATTGCGGGTGTGAGGCTGTAGCCCAAATAAAATAAAATAAAAAAGAGGACCAGGATTGGGATAGGTGTAGGTGCAGGTGTAGGTCTAGGTAGCTATTTCGACGGGCATACAGTCACCGAACTCGAATATATTGAGAATAAAGAGATAAAATATAATGGAATAGAGTGAAGAAGATTTTAGGGGTGATTTTCGGATGAAAATCACGTCGCGCGGAAGTGAACGAACGGCGAACGAATAGTCGTACGTGGCGTACAATGTACAGGTGGCACGTATGGGCTCTCCGGAATTGTAATGGCTCTGATGTCATCCCAGGAGTTTAGAGAGCCTCGCCGGGCTGTCGTGCGACCAAACGAACCTTCTGCAAAAAGTGCCTTAGGTCTAGTCTGACTAAGGTCGGCTACCCCCTCCCCCCACCCTTAGGTAGTGCGGTAGTCCCCGAGAAGGAGCTCACGGCAGCTGGTGATCGTTCAGCGACGATAATTTAGCTTCCGCTTGAAAACTCGCGTGAGGCGAAATAAAATTTGCATTTTCCATTTACCTCCTTTTACCAATAAATTTTATTTATTTATATATATATTTATATTTTATTTAATATTCCCGGTGAGTAGCTTGAGCACAACGCCACCTAGTTTTTTTATTTTTATTTATTTATTTATTTTGATTTTTTAAACATTTTCTTATGACATTTCTTTAAAGTTCATAAATGCCTTTTTTATCTCGGTTATTTGGTCCCCTTTCCCAGTTCCGGGTCTCGCGTTCTTTCGCCCGGTCGGTGCGCCGCCGCTTAAAGCTTGTCCTGTGTAAAAGGGATTTAAAATGAATGATTTAATACGGGTATATTTGCAGAGTGAATAAATTCAAGCAAGACCTCAAGTAGTATAAGTGGTAGTAGCACTACCAGTCTTCGGGTTTTTATAAAATTATTTTCTTACGGTCTTGCTCTGGAGTCAGCGAAAATAAATTAGGCAATCATGATGAACACATAGTTTTCCCTTTTTTAAAATATTATTATTATTATTAATACTACTTGCTAACTTATATCATTTTTATCTAACGAGACATCTTTGAGAAATACTTCACACTCGCTATCGGAACTTAAACTCGGAATAAGTACCAAATTAGCTACGGAGGGCTCTAGAATGGCTGTGCTGATAAATATTACGAAGAGTTTCAACTTTTTTATATTTTTATTTTTATTCAGACGAATATATATTTAAAAATAAATAGTATCGGAACTTTGTAACTTTTAAATTTGATAAAAAAAAAAAAAAAAAAAAATTTTTATCGACAAAGCTGTTGTAGAAGTAATTTTCAACTTCTAATTATTCATAAAATTAAACGAATTAAATAAACATCCTTCTACTATAATCAGAATAATAAAACATGAGTCGAGCACAAAGTAGATGAGACTGCTTAGAATAATATCAAAATGAAGAAGATCAAGGACGAAATAAAGGCACAAGAGTGTACACGGAAGATACAAAAAGAAAAATGTACGATTTAGCGGGTGTATAATATATAATGCAGTAGTTGAGAAATTCAAAGTAGCTCAGTGGATGACAGGAGATCGTAAACACTCGGGCTGGGCTGTCAGAGTTGTCGTGTACGAGTATAACGACTAGATAACAGGGTAGTAAAAGTAGCAAAAGGCACCTGCAGAGCGATTTGCCATCCTAGATTCCATCCAAGATCTGAAGCTGGTTGTTCTGAGAATTCTCCTCAAAATAAGTAGTTTCTACTCAGCTTCTGGTTCCGTAGATAGGAGTCTAAAGTACCGATGCTGGAATAATGCAGGATGCATTATGCATCGCACCTTAGGCATTCGCAAAGAGATCCGGCGTGTCAGTCGACAAGGCCCAATTTTTCTGGTCCAGATTCGTCTCTCTCTCTCTCTCTTTATTTCCTCCATGTTTTTACAACGCTACTTCTCTCAGTGTAAAATAGCAGCAACATGCAGAGCTATTTTTCACGGGAATCCCGGAGTTGTATGACTTGTCTTCTCATGAGACCGGAACCGTCCCATCTTTCGCATCCTTCCGTTCGGTTGCAGCGAAATAGAGACTCTCTGCAAGAGCGACAGGGAAGGACTCGCAATTTACTCGTACCTGCACTTGGACAAAGTCTTACCGAAAGAACATTCGTCATTTTCCGCAGGTATCCCCAAGTTTTGAATTTCTCGAGCGTAAAACACGTCTAGCGATCCTCGCCGCCGTTCCCTCTGCTTCCTCTTTCTCTGAGTCGGCACTCTGATGCTTCTCCCTCTTCTTTTGCGCCATCGTATTCAACACTCTCGACGATTACGTGACCGGAATGATCTTGAAGCACCGAGATTACGTTCAAGCGTAATACACACCTGGGAGCCACTCTGTCCGGAATCGGCACCGACGTACGCTCAATCTTTATATCGACGCTTCGATACCTCCTACTCCTCCTCTTTCTTCTATCCTTATGTCCTTTAGTCGTTTTTTCGCTCATTCTCTCAATTTTTATGTCTTATTAAATATTTATCGCGTTTATTGCCGGCTATTAGCTCAACAAACAGCCCCTGCGGCTTTGTTTAAAATTCTGTATAGATTTTTTAAGTGTTAATTAATATTTTTTATTTTTTATTCAGAAAGACGAGAAAAAATTCATTGAATTTTAAAGTTAGATTTTCTTAAAGGTTAAATTTCAGTAAAACAAACTTATTAAATGAAATTGAATAATTATTTTTTTTTTTAAACTTCTTAAAAAGCTTGCTAAAGAAAAATATTTTAATACAAAGTTTTTACAGCAATTATAATTAAAAATAATAATAATAAAAAAGGCAATTAAGCGAGTGGTTTTTATTTTAATTAACGAGTTATGTTATAAATTTTTTTTTCAATAAATAAATTCAATATTTTTGCAAATTAAAGTGATTAAAAGTCACAATTGTGAATAAATCTATTTTTATATTTATTATTGAAAAAATATTTTCAGTCTTAAAAATTAAATATTTACAAATTTTAATAAAAAAATTGAATAATTATTTTTTGGAAACTCTCTTAAGAAAAACATATTTTAATTCAAACTTTCTGCACCTTATTTTCCGACAGCAATTATAATTAAAAAAAAAAAAATAAGCATCAAGTAAAGCAAGTGGTTTTAATTTAAATTAAGAAATTTTAAGCAATTAATTAAAAGTAAAATAAAAAAATTTACGTGTTATTATAATAGCAATAAATAACAATGAATAATAAAATAATAAGAACAACAAAAAGGATAAATCCCATAAATAATTAGTTGTATGGTTTATTAATAATAATGAGGGTCTTTGTTTGATATTATAAATGCCCGCGAAAAGAGGAGAATAAAAGGGTTTTGTTTAGCAGAATAGAATCAAGATGATCGAAAGGCTCATTTTTAATTCAGCAAAGACCACAAACACCTGGGAACAACGCCCGTGAATTTTCCTCGGTGAAAAGAAGACGAAGACGAAGAAGAAGAAGGGAAAGAAGAAAGAATAAGAAGCGCTGGAGAGGAAGCGATGGCGCGATTGTCGTGGAGACGGCTCGCGTCGTCGTACTCAAGGAGAATGAGTAACGGAACAGGCAGTGGGTGTTGGTGGCGGTTGCTGATGAGCTTGGAACTCTGGGGGTTGGTGCATGCCAGCTCGTGCCACGCGAAATGCATTATGCATTCGGGCGCAGTTCCTTCTACCTACACAGTACTATACTATACACTACCTCTATACTACCACTAGCAGACTTAAGCTACTGCTCTACTACTGCAATTACTGCTACAACAACAACTACTGCTGCTACTACTACTTACGCTCGGCCCTTTAATTAGACGCGAACGAAAAGAGAGAAGAAGCAATTACCCATACCTTGTGTACGATCTCGAGTCTCTTCTATTCTCCACCAGTAAGACAATTTGTATGAGTTATCCTCCACAGAGCTAATTCATATCTCAAACTAATTAATTGTCGCCGTGTCCCCGCTGAAGAATAACACGCTATTTCGTTTTATTCTATCTCATTACACTGTTTCTTTTTTATAACACCAAGCATTTCTTTATTTTTAATGTTTCAACTCTTATTATTTTCTTTATTTTTCTCTTTTTTGGCTTACCCAGCCACCAGATAAGAATATAAGAATAACCGGGGGTGGTTTTAGTCTCTTACTCTGCAGTCTCTTATTAATGGCTCTTTTCAAGGTGGCGGTTTAGTTACCCGCGGGCTACCCTGAAATGAGCATGTCCAAAGTAACTGCGGATGGATTCATTCGTTTCTCTTTACCCGACTCCGTACGCTACTGTCTGTACTTGTGAGAAGGGAAAGGGAAAGAGGGGAAATTGAGTATCTTTTAAGTGTGAGAAATAGCCCAATCGCGAAATGTCGATTCCGCTTGGCAAATGGTCAGTTATTTCCCAAACTATTGCTCCTGGGAATTTATCCAATCCTCGAGATCTATCTATGTATGTATTAGGTATATATAGGTCTGTATTATTTGGGAAAAATAAAAATAGACCAAGTTGCAGAGTGGTCAACCCCTAAGTCCTAATCCGTTAATGGTTCCAGCCGCACTTTGAATTGCTATAAAATACCCTACATCACGATAAACCGCTCCAGACGTCATTCCCAAAAACTTTCCGAGCTTTTACGTTAATTAAGTGCTGGGTTATACCACCAACAAAATAATATCGACAAAATAATTTAGTTTTTTCGCAAGTATTTTCATAAAAAGAAAGTTTGCACTTTAAAGATAAAAAATTAACTTAAAAAAAGAAAATTGTTTAATTGAAGTAATAAAAAAAATACAATACCAAAAAAAAAAAAAAAAAAAAAAAAAACAGGTCAAATTTTGGAAGTTACTTTGTTTTTAAATGAAACAGCCGTTGAGTCATTCACAAACATACATATTAAAATAAATCAATTATTGACTAAACTTGGATTGTTTATTTGCTCTCGTAGCAAATAATACAAGATAATTCAATTTGTCCAATTAATATTGATTAGTAAACTTGCCAGGTCAATGAAACAGCCCCAAACTGTTGTTTGGACATTTTTAAGAATGGTTATTCCAATTATTTGATTAATAACATTTGTGCTAATTGATCATTTCTATTCAGTTTAATAGACACACAAATCAATATTATGAATTATTGCTCTGATATTTATTGTATTGAATTTCAATTAACTAACTAAACATTTGATTTCTCCGATATTTTGCAGTGAATATTTGACACTAAAACTACCTTTAGAAATGATAATAAAAATTCGATAGAAATAATTAATTGTATAATTTACAAAATAGATATTTGTATAAATGTATTAACTATAATGAAATTAGACAAATGGTATGAATAATTGATTAGAAATAGTAGTCTCACTGGTAATGAATTAATAATAACAACACTATTATAATATCCACTGTCAGCTGTTGGGGACTCTCTAGTGTCTACTGAAGAGCTTCGATATCCTCGCGATTGAATTAAATTGTATATACACCCGCTAAACCGAAACCAGTTGCCAGAAACCCGATACTAACGCCCACCTATTTATCATCCCAACAACACACCACCGGCAAATAACAAAATAACTTAAAAATAATAATAATAAAACAGGAAAGCGACAACACAACACAAAGTTTAAACGTCTGTGATAAATAGCGCAGTTTTAAATCTCATAATATTTTATTTATCTATTTATTTATTTATAAAAACATTCCAGTGATTTTCCCCCAGCGTGCTCATAATATCTTTCTGCATGCTTCAGAGATATTGAATGCAGCCCTCGAGGGACAGTCTATTCAGAATCTGGTGGGCAACTTTACCAGAAACACCAAAGTAACTCATGCTCTCAGATAACTTTCCCCAAGCTGAGAATTCTCGAGGAAATGCTGAGGATACGGAGGCAAAGCCCGCGGATCAACAAGACGAAAAGGTGGAAGTGGAAATGAAAGAAAAATATATAATACCTAAAGGCCTCAAACTAAACTTCACTTTCCTTGTCTCTACACAGACATTGGCAAAAGTATAAATTATTCCATTTCCACTGGCAGTCTAGTCTGAGAGCTGTTCGAATAATTTATCAAGTGCAAGCGAAGAATCAAGGAGTGAGGAACAGAGACACGGGATAAGATTCCTACCGGATAAAAACACAGGCTCAGGTACAGAACAAACATTTTCTGTCTTTATTTCAGACACTCCTCTGATATTGATATCATTTTATTTTATAATATCACTCAAATTAATAACAAAAAAATTTTTTTTATTTTATATAAACATAATAATATTCAAAAAATAATATATGTCCGTAAGAAATTTTCCAACGAGGCTCTATATAATTTTTTAATCGGAAGTTCTGAAAAATTCCGACAGGTGGCGCATAGTCGCTGAATTTTCTCGCTATAAGAGAGTTAACTTTTTAAATTATTAAATACTAAAATAAAAATCTTTTTTTTTTTTGACTCTCTTAAGAAGCTTTAAAACATTTTTTTTTCAATTTAATGAAGTGTTTAATTAATTTTTGTTGATTAAAATATTTAAATAGATGTAAACATTTTTAGAAAGCTGTAATAATATCTTTTTACTCTAATGTAGGTTGATACGGACACGTATAAAAATTTTTCCACGGATTATCTTTCGGCACATCGATATCCCGAGTGAGAAGAAGATTAGATAGGAGTCAGAATTCACAAAGCCCGGAGCGATAGAGTGAGTACAAAATTTTCATACCTATCATCAGTTACTCATATTCGGGTTTGTTTATTTATAAAAGTTTCCGGTGTAAAAGCTCCGTCAATAAATTATTGGAGGACACCGGTGTGTTGAGATGTCGAAAGTAGGGATCTGATATCCGGGAACCGGCAACTTTTCAAACTCCTATCTGTATCTGTAAGCAGTGCAGGACAGAAGCCAGTGTATAGTAAAGTATACAGTGTCGAGTGTGGTATTGTATAGTCCGTACACCGCCATACATTTTCAGCGCTCTTGAATCCAAATAAATGTCCCCAGAAGGAAAGCCCTTCCAACATACTACCCAGTATCAATTTCTCTTGGTTTCTGTTTTACTCCAGAGACTCTTCGCCTTATTTTTATCCTCATTCTCAGTCTCTTTTTCTATATCCCAGCGAGTGTTAGTGAAATAAACTCCATTGTTTCGTAACTAAAAAAAATATGTCGCTGCGCTGTGAAAGTACGTGAGTGTGAGTTAGATTTCAGATATGTGCCGGTACAGGATTGCCGGGTGCAATATCTCCGCGATGGGATTTCCGTAAGATACTGCCGCTGCTGCCGAGAGATATTTTCACCGTCTTCTAATAGATGAGCTTGTACTAGCGGCGTTATATATTATGCAACTTATATAAACTCAAGTCGAAATTTGACGTATGTATAATAGACTAAAAGCTAAATTCAAGATCTATTTAACGGTGCGTTAATACGCGGTTAAGTTACTAAAATAAACGTCGCCCTCTCGCGGAAATTTATCTAAGCCAATCGGAACCGTGTCGGCATTCGGCACTTCGGCGAAAATCTCAAGCTCAAGCCTATTTGACGGGCACGATCAACCTACCGGATTTATAAATAAACCTTTTAATTCGCGAGTCTTTTTCTCTCTTTACACGCTCTTGATTTACTCGAGTCTTATCTAATAATAAATTTTTATGTTGGAACCAAGAGTTTTACTTCCCGCAATAGTAATTCTTACTATTAGTACTACTATACCGTTAGTTATCTGGCGGACTTTCCCTCCCGCTAGACATATTTTCTCATAGAAAATCGAGTATTACGAAGGCTCAACCAGCGAGAGCACTAATTCGAATATGATTGGATGTAAAACAAAGTATATAATTCCACAGGAATTTTACTCATACACTGATGAAATAATTTATTAACTGTTTATAAATTTATTTATTATAAAACAAGAAATTATTTTTAAACTTATAACAAATATTTTTTAAGGAAAAAGTCATTTATTTTCAATTAATAAATATCTTTTTGCAACTAAATCAATTGAAATTTCTAAATCTATTAAAATAATAAGATAAATAAAAATTTTGACACTCACTTTTTATTCAAGAGCTTCAAACAAATATTTACTGACACTAAAAAAATATTTGTTAACGGTTAAAAAATTTTGATAAAAAATAAACAAATCCTTCAAACATCCGCCGACCTGTATAGTACCCTCAGAGTGTAAGCGAGCGTGTGTGAGTATATTTAGATGTTAGTTAGTATCCACGTGAATGAAAATGTTCTCGGGTGAACCCGAGACCCAACAAACTAATCACGCTTCTACTTCCCGAGGGTGAAATAACATAACTACTGTTATTTCGACATCGAGGACGACTACACCCTCCTACTCGACTCTAAAATGCTAAAGCGCTTCTGTCCTACGTCCCATCTTTCACACCCCCGAGACGTGGAATCGAGCCGGAGAATATGAAATCCATATCGCATATTCCCAGTGTGTTCTCGGCGAACTATGCCGACTATTCGGACAACTATTTTGACGGACGAATTTTAAACTCGGACTCATAACCCCGGCAGATACTATTCAGTGTTCTACGTCCTCTGTCCTCTGTCCTCTGTCCGTTGAATTATTTTCGTTGATTTTCCGGGCGGTCATTGCCGAGCAGACGGTCTAGCTAGTACTCACCGGTGGAATTTCTCGGGGGTGAATCCCATCCGTTGAAAGCGGTATTTCGATGAGTGATGTCGTACTCGGCGGTCGGGCTCACCACCCGAGCCAGCAGTCCACCCGTAAAAATTCCATCAAACTTTCCGAGCTTTTTGTTCAACAGTTACCAGACTCTCCAGAGACTCACACGCGGCAACAGTCGCGAGACCATTCCATGCCCGGTTTATAGTTTTTTATATTTAAACTTTTTTCACTATTTCACAAGAAAAAATTCGAGCGAAAGTAAAAAATGCCCGCAGAAATTGACGTCGTTACTCCGAGTGAAAAAAAAAAAAAAAAAAAAAAAAAAGTTAAATCCGTTGGAATATTTGAGAGAAACGTTACTAGTACGTGTTTCGGTGGGCCGAGTTGTTTGAGAGACTGCTGTGGAGACTCTTGATGGACTGGGAGCTTCGCCGACTGGCAGTGCCGCTAGCTATAATATACTTGAGACAATATTAGAATCGTCTACCGGCCATCATCACTCTGCTCTCTCTATCTATCTATCTATCTCTCTATTCTCTATACACGAGGTACATGATGTGCAGTCACGTGTCTCTCTGTGTGTATAAACATCAAACATTATCTAGCGCCTGAATGATATAAATTGCTCCGCTAGATGCTGCCCAAGTCCAAGTTTATCAGACGAAATATTTCACTCAGTGTTGATTTTATTATTGCTAAGGGAGCTTTTGTCAAAGTGGAATTTTTCTTTGAGAACCAACTCGCTCGAAGCACTGACTGACAATTGGATTGCTAATGGTGTCGCTCGATAAGATCTTGAGATGGCGATGGAGCTTTTACTCTGGGCCATATAATAGCACAGCAGCAGAGTAGAATATACCATAGCATACACTCAACTCTACTTTGCTGGTGTTATATGTATATGCACAGTGAGAACTAAATAGGAATGGCGTGTTATGGGTCAAGAATCCATTACGTGACGCGGTAAGACTACTGCATCGCCTTTGGTGCTAACTACCAAACCAAACCGATTCTCTGCACGTTCGCACCGTGATGGAATTTTGATCGTATCCCTAAGTCACGCGACTTCCATTGGCCTTGTCGAACAACCGGTCTAACGTGATGTACACACGTGACCGTAATTATACAGCATTTTTACTTTAATACCAGGATATATACTCCACTTCCGTCCTCTTCAACACAATTGTCTCCATTTATCTTGAATCCCGCCGCCAATTATTGGTATCGATTTTTGTTTTTTAAAAACACAGGATAAATAATTAATTTTTAGAATATTTTTCTAGAAAATTTGACTAGAAATGTTTTAATAGTCAAATAAAATCCAAAATAAATAACAAATCAGCTTTTTAAATTATATTTATTAATTAGTGAAAAAGATTTATATTTTAAAATTTAACTCTCTACTAGGGAGAAAATTTAGCGACAATGCGCCATCTGTTGGATTTTTTTAATACTAAATTAAAAAAATTATAAATAACGTATCTAGTCATGGCAGTAGATATTAAGCCAGATATGGTTACAGAAAATTTATTGACGGGAGTGTAAGGAAGGTATCTTGATAGGGTAACTATTAGCAAAGCTGGACAGAAATAAGGATAGGGATAGGAAGAGGGATATGTTATGGAGAACATTCCAATAGGATAACCCGGGTTAACCTAGTCTCTCTTCAGAACACATGTGGACCCCAGACACACATAATCCAGTGACACGTTGACAAGTGTGGGAGCCACTTGGGATTGGGTAACTAACCCACCGGACAATGTCCAATGTTCCTTGCAGGATGATAACGCGCCGCTTGGGGTATATATGCCACCGAATATTAGGTGTTAGCTACCGGGATCGCCGATTCATCTGCATATGATAGCCGACAAACATAGACTCCCTTCTATTAATACCAAATACACGTATGTATCTATCCACATAGACTGTTTAGTTGAAATGGAGGCTGTAGAAACATCCGGTTTGTGAAATGCTCCCCGAAAGCTTCTGCTGGAGATCTGGGTTTATTGAGTTCCAACAATTACATTGCTTTTGCCCTTTAAGCATTTCCTTTGGCATGTCACTTACACTACCAGTAACACTCGTACACACACGGTAAACAACCTTTTCAGCTCCAGTGGATGTTAACTCTCGGCAATCGAATCTACTACTTGGGTGCAGCCATTTCCCGGCAATCGTGAAACCATCCTGCCCGTGTACTGCTTTAAAGGTATTTTCTTCTATCAAGAGGTTACGGTTGATTGCATAGTCACGCAAACCAGAATTTAACTTTCCTACAAATTTTTGTTAAATTTTTTTCTTTATTTTGTTGTTGGTTTATTTGCTCCAGTGGACGATGGTAGGTGGTTACGTTGAAAAAATAATAAATAAAAAACTCCTCTTCCATATTTGTTGGTCGCAGGTGCCGTTGCCACTTTGTAAATAGATATACCAGCCACCAGGAGCAGGAGCAAGAGCAGCATCAGCTATCATATACTCTTTTGTATAAGTAATTGAACATAAAAATGTCGATTCACGCGGAGTAAATTATTTAACTATTGTGAGAATTGATATCTCTGTGTGTGTTGATCATTTCACATATAAACATAAACATGAAGATGTCCAAACGCATCCGGTGGATGAAAAGCGCCTACATAAAAACGTCAAACCATCTCTGTGTGCGTTTATTGTCAAAGTTATGAATGTATGTACACATGTGTGTCATTTCTCTTGTATTATCTCTCCTAGTACATATATACATACATATATTTTGGATATATGGAAGCTGGTATGTGTTGGGACGGATAGCCGTGTATGGTTGGGTGAACGTGATGGCAGAGGATTAATTTGCTTCCAAAATATATATTGCTGTTATATACACACCAACACGACGGCTTTGAACTGGCTATTCATGCTTTGGATTATTATCATTATCATTATTGTCATTATTATTATGATTATCATTATTATGACGCCACCAACGACGATGATGATGATGATGATGATGACGGTGGCGATAATATCGTACACAACATCGTGCAGTAGCTTGGATTATAATGTGTGCAAATGTTGATGGGTCAAATAGTGTTATACAGGGTCAGCAACAACAGTAAGAGCATTTTAAACAATTATTTTCCTGTTTATTAGGAGTGTGCGAATATTTTTCTAATCGAATAAGTCAAAAAGAAAATTTAATAATTCAAAAAATTTCGAATTATTCGAAAAAAAAAATCGAATAATTCGAACAATTCGCAAATCATCGAAATATTACTGGATTTTCTAACATTACTAGATTACATCGTGTATAAAAATATTAATATTTGATTCGGAACGAATAATTCGTAAATTTGAATTTTTCGCACATTCCTACTGTTTATATTTATATTTTAAAAAGTTTTTACTCGACAGAACGAACGAAAAGGTTCCCTCTTTTTAATCAGCCGAGTAGCGCTAATGTTACTCTCAGCATTAACAAAATCCAGCTAATGGGAATCCAGAAACAAGTTTCAACCATTCGGATATTTGCTCTGTTAATGCAAATGAAGGGATTATTTGGAGTACGGATTTATTTTTAAGGTTATAAGGAGAGCTCGTTATCGCTCCTGTTGTTCTGTTTAATGATTAGCTGATACCTACATTATATATAGCATATAACATATAATAATGGTAATCAAGTGTTAGGAGTTGAGTTGTTTGGAATAATGTTGGGGAACTGGCAGGGTAACCCAACAACCCGACAACACACTCAAGTACGCTGTAATCAACGTTGACACTTGAATTCAGCAGTTATTCGTCCGAGAGTTTAACGAGGTATCTTATTCCTACAATTAAATGTTTCAGCACAATTGGCATTTTTTGCACTTAGAGGATAGAATTTTCACCGAAGTTTTCTTGCAGTAAAAAAATTTTTTGATTTAAAAATAATGAATCTTAATTTTTGAAAATAAACTCTCTCATAGTGAGAAAATTCCGCGACTATGCGCCACCTATCGGATTTTTTAAAAAACTAATTTCGATAAAAAAAATTAATATTAATCTAATTCTCTTATAGTGAGAAAATTCTGGGACCATGCGCCACCTGTCGGATTTTTTAAACAAGAATCTCGATGAAAAAATTAAATATGACCATATCAAGCTAAAATGAAGATTAAATTTTCTGATATTTCCATAAAATTAATTTTTGAACGAATTAGCATTTTACACTATTTATAAAGACCAAACTGGGTAATTGCTGCTCTTAGTAGCATCAAATGACCCAGCTTATTCGATTTCTGTGTTGAGTTAAATTGAATGTAATTTGGATGATGATTAAATTTGAGAGCCGGGCAATGAACGCTCGGAGAAAGAAGAAGGGATGGGTCGTCGAGGCAATAGATAATGGTTATTAAACCGTCATTTTATAGAGCCAGTTGGTGGATGTGGATTATATTGACAGTCCCTGTTCCTCCGGCAGAACTGAACGTTAATATTCTCGATTCACTGTTCATGAGTGTATTTTACAGCGAGGTATTTGGTACCTTTTACCCTCTGCCTACTGGCCACTTTATTTATCCATATGACTAGAGATAATGGCCGAGTGTGACGCTCGTATACGCGACAAACATTTAACGTAGTAAATCAATGCCCCGGGGCACGGGCCGCGATTGTCACGACCCCGAAACCGTTTATGACCGAGTACGAGTGTGCTGAACTAAAACTACTCACACGGTGCATAACGCATGGATACCCTCTGTACTGTGGGCTCCTCCATCTCCTGACAGACTCACCCCGCGATTCAAAACCGTCAGATTGAGCGTTTCATGTCATGTGAACACACCCACCAGAGATCGTTGTTTTAAATCGAATAAAACTAAAAATTATTAATGTCAATCATGCGAAATATGTTTTTACTTTTTTTTTCTTTCATTTCACTTCACTTTATTGATGCACGACGCGGAATATAATAGCATGGATGCTAATTGACAAGTTTTGACTGCTGATTGATAAGTCTGTTATATATTTTTTGCCTCAGTGTGGGTGTTATTTCCGAGGAACAAACACAGATAGAGACATGTTTGCATCTGGTCAGCTGTAAATAGATCAACTGTTTCAACGAGTAAAATTAATTAAGCTGATGATATATCTGCATTAACTCATTCCCAGAGAACAACTCTGCCCGCAGAATCCCCACGAGACACTTTTATGGTTATACAATTATAAATTACGATTCCACGGTGTTTTGAGTAAACACTGCGTCATCCATATAAGTATTGCTTGCTCGATAATGTGTTTATCTATTTATTATCTATGTACCGGCACATACGTGACACCAAAAATCAAATTAATATAACAGCGTTATCGTAATATCCGAATTTAATATTAAAATACCTTAATATCCTGTTTTACTGATAATAATAATTATTAAAATTAGCTACAGGCCTTTTTAAGTTAATTGGCTGATTTAATTTATTCGACATGTCTTTTTATTAAAAATTTTAATTTTAATTCTAATCCGGTGGTAAAATTTTAGGGCAAAAAATTAATAAAGTCATCGATTATTTAATATAACTTGATAATTTCAAAGTCAGATTTAATTTCTTTAAAAAAATGTTGAGTTAAATTTTTTAGTTCATTAAATAGTAGATTAAAGTTTTTAATGGCTCATTAATTAAAAATTTTATTTAAAGTTGCTTTTATTTTAACATATTAAAATTTTTAAAAATTGTTAAAAAGCTTAAACGAAATTAATTATTTAAAAATGTTAAATAATTAATTGAGAATAAGAGAGTAATCGGAAGAACAATGATTTTCAGAATTTAATTGATAATTAATATTGCATAATTATAGAGAAAAGTTTCAATTCAGAGATATATATTTCAATCAAAATATAAATTATATTCCTAGGTTACTTTTTGCTCATTACTGCATGGTCTCTTTAAAAAAATTCCTTTCATCAACATACGTTTAATTGAAAAATAAATTACTCTCAAATAGAGTCTCATTACTCGGTTTTGATAAGAGGATAAGCCAAAAATAATATTTGGCTTACGATTTCAAATTCAGGTTATTGATAGTTGTCTAAAATAGTAATAATAATAATAATAATAATAGTAATAATAGAGGTGATATTAATAATAATAGAAATAGAATATGGAATATTTGAATGAAAGGATCAGTTTGAATGGTGAGTGTGTATATAATAATAAAATTCACGTTTGATAAAACGTGAATCCGAGACCGGATATAACAAGCCGGAGGTCGCTAGGAAAAATAAAAACCCGAGAGAGTAGAAATCGACATATAATATATATTTCCAGCAATCATGCAAGAATTTGCTTCTCTCCAGGATTATCGAGAATCTCTGCGTGATCACAACTCGTTATAAGGAAATACGCTCTAGGTAATCAGCTCGGTGGGTGCGGATACGCTTCGTTAAAAATAAAATCAAGCGTAAGCAAATAATATTAAATATAAATCAAGATATATAAAATATCCAGTATCTCTTTCGCGAACCGCCCGATCAATTCGAGTGTTACGCGACAATCAAAGCACAAATGATTTACTCCGACTTTACGGACAAAGCTCCCATTCTACAGTTTCTATTGTAAATACGCTCTTACTACTACTGTTACTACTAAATGCTTCTATTTAGCGACGTAATACATTACACAAAGAGTAAAGAGTCGAGAGCCGTTTTGACAATGAATCACGTTGCTCTGTTTGTTAGACGCGACTATACACCGCGGATGTTATCGTGCTGGTAGACCGTAATAATATCTAATGTGTAATGTGTAATATATTACATGTATGATAGATCCCTTGAGTATGTTGTACGCCGCTAAAACAAGTTGGGTGTAGTTATATTAGTTGAGAAATCCGCGCGGCTATAAAAGCCCCTGCCGGGCAAAAGGGTACAGTACTATTGCCCATAATCACCATCCAGTCGTGCCTCTTTGCTCCACTCGGCAAACTATCACTATCACGAGTATGTTACATAGGGATAAAACTAATGTAAGGATGTGTGTGTATGTGTGTATTGCACGCCTAAGGATTATCGAGTTCTCTCACGGTGAGAAAATCACTGGACCGTGTGGTGTCTGTCGTCAACGACTAAAACTAGATACTCGATTGATTTATAAAAAAGTTTATTGATCTGTTTACGTTGTCATTGTGTTAGTAGGACTAATTTTATTGTTATTGGCAATCTGGAGTCACTATATGACTGCAAAAAATTGAAAATCATAAATAAATGTCTGCTTAATGAATTTTTGATATTGTTTAAATAGTTTGAGTACTTTTAAAATAAATTTTGGAAACAATACTAATATTTTAGGATTAATTGTCAATAATTCAATAGACAAAGTAACAGAAAAAAATATTCAAACAAACAAACTGTTCAAAAATTTTAAATAAAAAATTGACTGTCCCAAAAATATATAAAATTGTGAAGGAAAAAAATTTTTTGATGATACAAAATTAAATTACTCCAAAAATTTATCATAATAAATGAACTTCTGTTGGAAAAAGGTCAAATTTAGGTCAAGACCTTTCCAATTATACTAAGTTCAACTAAAGAACCCCATTTTATCCGAAAAACACACCGTAGACAAAATTTTCCTTATTTTTTAAATGATTATTACGTTTTATGATTCACATAAATTAATTCTTCCTCAATTAGCCAACCAACTGCGAGTTACTCCAAAAACTTGCTCTATTATAAGAATAAACATACAAACAAGCAAGTAAACAAATGTATTGCCGGAAAGTTTTGTCGCATTAGCCACCTGGCGGTAGCGAACCGTGACTATTTGAAAAGGACAGTTTCTAGCAAAGTGCAATGTAGAACAAAAGGATATGTTGATGTAGGTGGAACGAGTAAGGGCTTAACTGTTACACTGTTATCGACGTACCTTCTTCCTGTAGGTACTGGGCAGACAGGCCCACTGCGCGTAACTCATGTGCACCATGTTTCGCCAGGCAGCCTATATATATCTTGTCTCCCAAATCCTCTTACGAGTTGTTGAATCTTTCATCCACATCCGTCGATATATCCCGCTTACTGCTTACTGGTACTTCGGTCTACTCTCCCCAGTCTCTCTGTACTCTATCCTTTTAATTCACGTTAAAATTCACACGCGCTAATGCACTCGTTAGTTCACTGATTCTATTCTACGTTCACGTATGCCGCTAAAAGCACGACGACAATGAAAAGTAATTAATGCTTACCATTTTTTTTTTTTACTTTTTATTTTTTATTGTTGTTAACTAATGCAGTGTTTCAGTTTTTTGTGTTTCGGAGTGTAGGATATAAATTCAAAGATATAAATTCAAAGATTCTAGGAAAATATTTACGTAAAATAATGCCGATCCGAAGGAAGATAGAGGGAATAAATTTATGCGGGTATTGTTGGGAGAACAGAGTGTGTTGAATAGTCGATTTTATTTCGAGTGTTTGTAATATAACACAAACTGTGTTGTGTGTTAAATAGCTCGTTATGAAGCCGTCGAATACCGATATGTGTTATATATTATATAGATACTTTCACGAATGATATAAAGAGAAAATATTAAATCGAAATGAACTTTTAGAGTTATATTTGTTAATATTAATGTAACTTTTATTTGAATAGCAGCAAGTAGGAGCCGATACGACTGGCATTGACAACCGGAGTTATCTGACTGCAATGGCAAGGAGTCGGAAAGTCTGAGCTAGTCGGGTGTTGCCTCTATGTAGTATATAATAATGTAACTCTTACTCCTTACTCCTTACTTCTTACTCCTCAGTGCGTGACGCACATTTACACTATGTGTCTTTCCCACTTAACACACCAAACACTTTTCACATTCTTCGATGGTTACAATCGTCACCTGGCTGACTAAATTACCGTATTCTCTACACTGTATTATGTAGTCTTCAGTAAATTGTTATGCCTTTATACTTTACGGAGTGTATTACGTACAACAAACACCAAATCTATCATGCTTTTGTTATACTTTCTGTTGCGTCACATAACAATAAATATTACATTCTCTTCGATAAATTATTCACATTTTTTCGGGGAAATTTTTACTTTAATCGTTTATAATTTTTTTTATTTTGGGTAAAAACATTTTTAATTTTTTTTTTTGCAGTTAAATAATTGATTTATATAAAATTTTTATTTTATATTTAAAAAAATTTTAATTTAAATAATTTTTCTAAAACACTAAATTTATGAATTTTAAATATTTCAATTACAAAAATTAATTAAATTTCAATGCACTTGATAAAAAAACAAAACAAAACTGTTTATCTGATAAAAACAGATAAACAAAACCCGAGCTCGATATTGAGAGAACGCGTCGGAGCGATTGCTACCACTAATATAACCTGAGAAACGGTGCCGAGTTCTATGCAGTCCAAGAGGCTTGTTGTATTCGAACATCAGGGCCGTAACCGGTCACCAAAACGAGCCTCTTCTCTCCATTGAACTCCCACAAAATCAATGAACAGAAAAAAACACAAAGTTTTAGTTATTAGCTACCAGTAGAGCGATCAAACTCCATAAAAAAGCTCTTGCTCGGCAATGAAACGGGAATACTTGAGAAGGTCGATAGGAAATATACAATCCTCATCTGATACTCCGTATGCGCTTGGTATATCTATCTGAAGTGAAGTAAAGACTTAAACGAACTTTCGTGTTGCTCTGATAACCCGGTGCTGTTAACAGTTACTGCAAAAGTATACACACCTACACACAGTACACACTATTAAACCTTTTTTATTAGAGTTTTTTTTATTTTTACTTTCATCCTCTCCCTATCACTTCGGATAAGACCGATGGCCCAATCCAGCAGATTTTCCCATTAAGATACGACGTTCTCATAGTTTAGATATATCATCAATAACTCACCCAGCTATTTCGCCAATTTATCACCTCAATCTTCCTCTTCTTCCTCTATTAAACAAACCATCAAACCTCCATCTTTACTCCCTGTTTAATCTCATTGGTTATTTTTAAAACGCGAACTGTCTTAAACTTTTTTTTCCACCCGTCAAATCCACGCACATTTCATCAATTAAACATCAAATATAAAAAAGCATTTTTACAAATTTATGCTCCGTCATTTAATAAAAAATTTAAACAAGATATTTCGAGATTCATACCGTTAATTTACGATTTTTGTACAAAGTTTCTCAGGATAATTTTTGACGGACTAATACAACAAAGGTTTTAAGAACTGGGCTCTGGAGCAAATAGTTCCCGCGCTGTTTATTCTCGCCGGTTTAGTTGTCTATGTCCTCTAGTGGGTTAAACATAAATGCTTTTCTCTTTCTCCCTGATCCTCGATCCCTCCTCCACATATACAATATAAAGTATAAAATATACAAGTCCTCTTTTTTCTGTATAAATATAGATATAGATAGAGGTTTATGAATGTAAACTATAATAACTACTTGAGTATCAGTATATTAGTATTAGTTTAAGTGTCGGTATCTATGGGCTTAACTTTTTATTAGTTACGGCTGTTATGCGATGCATCAGCTTTATGCGGGCGTAAGTGATCTCGGGAGCTGTACAAGGGACACCAACATCAACACTAACACCGACTAACACATATTTGCTAGTTGAGAGTAAAGAGACTAAGTGAACACCATAATACTTAAAGTTTACTTGGTGTGTAATAGTCACAGTCATATTTTATGAAGAGTGCATATGTTTTTAAGAAAAATAATAACAATAAAATGCGCAATAAAGAAATTAATGATAAAAAATTAATATTTAACTCACAATTTAAATTTCAAATAAAAAACTCAAATCATTAAATTAAGATTAAATTATAATTAAAAATTAATATTGTGCCTAAAGGATAAAAGTTAAATTTAATTTAAACAAATTAAACTATTAATAGTTGATAAATCCTTCTATCAGTGTACAATGAAATTGATAAGGATCCATTTGATCGAAAATTTAATTTTCGACAAGAAAGAATTCTTACAGTTTTTTCATATCTTCAATATTTAACCCAAAATTCACATTTCAACTGAGAAATTTAATTAAATAATTGATACAAGATTAAAATTGAATTTCTAAGAGTATTATAATTAATAATAATAATAGAAACTATCGAGCATTCAACTCATATGACTCATAGATTGAGTGTATGACCAGTCACCCGAATGAGCCCGCACCAACTCGTTACACTCAGATGTAATGCCTTTGACCCTCTGGACGGAAGATTATTACGGATGAAGATGAAGACGAGAACTGCGATGATGATCACTGCTAGTCACTATTAGTGTACACTGCTATATACTCGCCCGTCTAGCAGAATAGACGATTAGATTGGATTGGATCGGAACGGATAGAAACACCAGTAGGTATAATACTGGATATGATGTGGATAAGACCAGACTAGACCCAGCACTAGCATAACCAGTGAGCATGACCCAGAGATGGCTTAAACTGGGAATCCTCGGTTCTGGGTCCTCGATCCCAATGAAGATTCATCTCTGTGTCGGATCGTCGCTTAATATCCTACGGTCCATCAATTACGTCAATAATCCTTTGACGACTTGCTCATAAATCCCAAACAAACATTTGTTGGCCTCGAATTCTATTGCTTTCCCCTGCATATGTATGTATCGCGTGTGGTGAGTCGTATAGGTGTAGGTAATGTTGATATACCAACCTGGCTATTGTTTCATGACCTTGTCGGGGCTGGGTATATTGAAGCGGAGAAAGGCAAGTAGCGAATATTCCGAACACTCCCTTTCGATAATACAATACAAATACTATAACTGTAGCTCTGTGTATCCTTTATACAGATATCGGGATTATATTTTATGCAACTGTTTCGATTGTTTGGTACTTGATGTCGTATTGATACGTCACGACAATCCAATGGGTTGGCTAATGTTTATGGCTTTTACGAGTGACTAAAAGCCAAGCAAATTATTATTATTCGCTTTTATTGCACGGAAAACTTTTTTGTTTCATTATAATGCATGATTTTTCCTGAAATAATTTCCTGATAAACCCAAATGTAATTTTTTTATAGAAATAGTGTTGAAAACCTCCAACAGGTGGCGCATGGTAGCTAAATTTTCTCTATATTACAGAGTTAATTTTGAATCATTAAGTTATAACCCAATAATTTTGTAATTCTTTTAAATATCTCATCTGTCATTCATTTTTTAGTCACTTAATCAATTACAAAATTATTTTTTATCGTATATGATTGATAATTGATGTAAATAATTATTTAATACAAATTTGACCTGATCGAATGATAGCAGTATTTTTATTACGGTTTTTAAAAATTTTTTCTACAGATTATGGCCCATACTTTCTTGAATATGGGTAGATGATGTTGAAAATTATTTAAAAGACAAAATTTTATATGTTCAGGTCTCTCCGTTTAAAATAATTAGATACTTTTGGTAGTAATTATGCAGCCAGCTTATATTTTTCCAACATTTCCAGACAAGTTGAAAAATAAAAGCCCATAGGCATAGCAGAAAAGGTAAAACGCTGCTGAAAAAGACTTAATTGGAGAAACTTTTATTTCCGCGAGTAAATAAAATGTATATGAAAAATGAAAAAATACTTGGATTGAGTCTTTGGTGAAATATTTCACTCGTATGTTTTCGCGAAGTGATATTGGGATTTACTCGGGGATAAAAAACGTCATACCGGTACTTTTCGATATTCCCCAGCCCTTGATTCCAATTTTTCAGGTTATATATGTGTTCACGCTCGATTGAGTCGCTCTGGAACTGTAAGCGTAACACTTTTAGTGAAAAGCTCTTCTTGCACTCTCAAGCCAGAACTATAATCCACAATATATATTTATATATTTATATTAATATTTATATTTATAATGTTTAATTAAATTTAGTTTTTCTCAAAGGGGTGAAACATTTTTCCGGCGATCTTGTGTGTTGAAAACCTCCAACAGGTGGCGCATGGTAGCTAAATTTTCTCTATATTACAGAGTTAATTTTGAATCATTAAGTTATAACCCAATAATTTTGTAATTCTTTTAAATATCTCATCTGTCATTCATTTTTTAGTCACTTAATCAATTACAAAATTATTTTTTATCGTATATGATTGATAATTGATGTAAATAATTATTTAATACAAATTTGACCTGATCGAATGATAGCAGTATTTTTATTACGGTTTTTAAAAATTTTTTCTACAGATTATGGCCCATACTTTCTTGAATATGGGTAGATGATGTTGAAAATTATTTAAAAGACAAAATTTTATATGTTCAGGTCTCTCCGTTTAAAATAATTAGATACTTTTGGTAGTAATTATGCAGCCAGCTTATATTTTTCCAACATTTCCAGACAAGTTGAAAAATAAAAGCCCATAGGCATAGCAGAAAAGGTAAAACGCTGCTGAAAAAGACTTAATTGGAGAAACTTTTATTTCCGCGAGTAAATAAAATGTATATGAAAAATGAAAAAATACTTGGATTGAGTCTTTGGTAAAATATTTCACTCGTATGTTTTCGCGAAGTGATATTGGGATTTACTCGGGGATAAAAAACGTCATACCGGTACTTTTCGATATTCCCCAGCCCTTGATTCCAATTTTTCAGGTTATATATGTGTTCACGCTCGATTGAGTCGCTCTGGAACTGTAAGCGTAACACTTTTAGTGAAAAGCTCTTCTTGCACTCTCAAGCCAGAACTATAATCCACAATATATATTTATATATTTATATTAATATTTATATTTATAATGTTTAATTAAATTTAGTTTTTCTCAAAGGGGTGAAACATTTTTCCGGCGATCTTGTGGCTCGTCTGGCTCGTTACACTTGTCCTCTTTGAAGTGCCGTAGAAAGAACCTTTATTAAATTCCGTCTGCGTTTGACCAGCTCTTTCATGGTCGCGCCGCGTATAGTACGAGTTGGACCAGCGCCAGATACACCTCTCCTATTTTCTATCTCCTATCTGCTATCTGCTGCTCTACCATACCAGTAATAGAACTTCCGAGAGCCGTCGTGACGCCTCTTCTCTGCATACATCAACCACCCTTCCACAGTCGACATAGGACCTCATAGAATAAGCTCAAGCTTTACACTCACCCTGGACACATGCTCCCACGTCCTTCCTTCATTTTTCATTCTTAATTCTTTTTCACCGTACAATACTTGTCACCCTCGTGTCGACTCAATCGCTTGTAACTTGACTACATAACTCTTTACGAAATTTTAGATGAATGTTTTCTTTACATACATCTATAACAATCATATCTACATAATTCCGTGCAAAGATAAAAATTATTTGCGGTGTTGAATGTCAATGAAATGGATAATAAGCGAAAAATTGGAAAATTTATCCTTCATTCCACTTTAACTCTAAATAACTTTTGAAGAAGTCAACTTGTTGAAATATTTTAGAGGACCTTTTTCTTAAGCATTCAATTTTCTCCAATAATATTCTAACTTCTTTTTCAATATATTGAGTTTTTTATTCAAAACAAAATTCTAATGTTTTAAAATTGAATTGTAGATACAGATCAATGTTTGAGGCTTCAAAAAACATAAATGACTTATGTTTTATATAAAAGGCCATTCTAAATAGTCGGAAATAAAGA